>MNCI01002996.1:234018-300177 GCA_015680685.1 Gnetum montanum
CGCTTGGTAATCCCAGTGGCGTACCTAGGCCTATGCTTGGTAGTCCCAGTGGCAGTCGTGCACGAAGTCCAAGATGTGTACGGTTGATCAAGGAATCGGTTGCTCGTCGCACTTAGGCTAGATTAGATTTTCTTACCCTTTTCCTCTTAGCTTAGATTTAGTTAAATATTATTTTCCACTGCCATCAGGAGTAGCATTAGATTTAGGAACACATCATACACCTCATCTAGACTAAACCATACGTGACATATGCAAAACTAGTCTAGATGGGAAGACAGTGAACTGCGACCTAAGGCTAACTATCTAGGTGCCACAACTAGTCCATCTGCGGAGTTCGACCGGATCACGCGTGCGACGCTCGTTTCGTATGGTTGAGTGTAGGGGTACCTCGCCACTCATCAAAAGATATTGAACTTAGGCATCATGTTACAAGATTAAGAGGTGCAATATTGGAATTCATGCATTTTTAGAAACATGGATTCTACTACTATTAGTCTCAATAGAGAAGGTGAAGAACACTTTCTTCAAAATCAGCAAGAACAACCATCTACTGCAACAAGTAGTGCAACAACTATCTACTACAACAAGTAATGTAATCTCTGCTTATATGTGAAGATGCAAGGGTAATGCTTATAGTTAACCTTTGGCCTGAAGCAGGATTGGTGAATGGTGCACTTGGCATGATTCACAGTATTATGTATCCTTAAGGTAAATAGCCACATGTATTACCATTATACGTTATTGTTGATTTTGACTCCTACATCGGATGTGCCTTTGATAATGGTAATCCTCATCATGTGCCAATTGTACATGTGGTCTAAGGAGCATCTTGTCAGTCACCATTATGGTTGGCATGGGCCATGACTATTCAAAAATCTCAAGGAATGACACTAGATAAGGCTACTATTCACACTGGTTCAAGAGAAGTTATGGATCTAATGTTTGTTGCATTATCCGGAGTTAAGACTATTGATTCTTTAAAGATTCATCCTCCTTTTCATGTGCAAAGATACAGAAAGATTTCAAATGCTAAACATCTCCAAAGTAGAATTGCACAAGAAATTTGTTTTGCTTAGTTGGAGAATTAGGCATATTGAGTTCACACTTATTATAGTATTTTACCTTTTACTTAATCTTATTATACAGCTCTGTAATGTTTGTTGCAATAATTGTGCAATGTATTCCTTCATCAACATATATGAAATATATAAANTTTTAAAAAAATGATGTTAACCAAGTCCGACTACTAGACGAGGTAACAAGATAACTAAAAATGGAATCATTCATCCCTCCTCTGTTTCTCTACCACTTACCCAATTTAGTTTTACCCTCTCAGTTAAGTTTTCTCTTTCTTTGTTTGTTCATTGCATTTTTGAGAAATAAATCTCTTGCATAAATAATGCTCTTCCATGAAATGGTTGTTATGAACTATGTATATTAAGAGACACAATAGGTTATCAAAGTTTATAAATGCTAGCCTAAACACTAAACTCAAACCTGAAAAAAAATTACTGCTGAATTGATTCAACTTCTGGAAGATAGTGTAATACTTTTTCCTAAGCTAAGTAAAAAGAGTCTCTAGCTTGGTAACCCCAAGCCACAAGTTTGAATCATCTACATAGCCCCATCGACTCATGGTAGGATGCATTAATGTAGGTATGTTGATGTTGACATAGTCAATGCCTATATAAATGCACTCACCCCTTGCATTTATGACATTTTTTAGTCATTAGTAAGTTGAATTCTTGCAGTTTCTTCCTTTTAAAGTTAGAACATTTTCCTTTGAGTGCCCATAGTGTGAATATATGAAATTGTATGAAGTTTTATTCAAATGCTCATGTACCTAGACACATTGGCATGATCAACAATAAAATCGAGATTTCATACATCCATTGCAACACTTAGAATAGTTTACTGTTTCCTTTTAGTACTTTATTTTATATGTAATTTACTTCCATGTCCTTAGTTAATTAATATGATTAATCATAAGCACGTTTGTATGACCACTTCAAGCATAATGTACTAATGCTTGGTAATTCCAATAGTGGATACTTGGTATGCCTAGTAATATATACTTGGTAACCCAACAGTGTTAGTATAAGTTTAGGATGTGTACAATAGGTGGGAACAATTACTTCATGTTAGGTTAGTTAACTTAGGAATTATTTATTCAATTTAATTATTAAATTCTCATTTTATTATAACCAATTAAAAGAAAATATAATAAAAAATAATTATATAAAAAAACATATCTTATGCCTTAACCATACTTAACCATACGTACAATTAGACATGAGTGTGTATTAAAAAGACAATGATTTGCAACTTCACAATTGACTATTTTGGAATATCAACTACTTGGGTAACTAGGTCTATAGAATTTAACCAAATCGTTAGTGAAAACTTGTGATTCATATGGTTAGGTGTAGGGGATACCCACCATTCATCATTTTCACCATTGCTAGGAACTTAGTTTAGCTAAGTGTGCTACATATTATTAACTAATGAATTTTTATAAATCATCATAAGGAAAACACAATGAGAGATCATTTATAATAATAATAATAATACAATTATCTCAAGCCACACATAAGACACATTATTAAGATGGCTCCTACTCATACGAATGAATCTCTATCACATGAGGAAAAATTTAATAGGCAATAGGAGAGGATGTGAAGGAGTACTGGTGAGAAGCCTCAACAACTAAAGGTAGTCGATGCCCATTTGGGACCCTATTATCTAAACTTCACCTTCATCCTCTATCAGGATGAGTAGTTACATTGGAGAGATAGGGACGATAACATTGTGTTACCTTTTGATCGATCTATTCTCATCATGCTCAAGACCCCAACTCATGAGACTAGGCATTGAAATAACAAGGCTTGAGTATGAAACAACAAATCAAGTCTTGAGGGATTACCAACCTTCATAAGCGCAACTCTAAAAGGACAAGCACATGGAGGCTTGCTATGATGCCTCCAAGGATAAACAAATCTCACCACCATTATTCTTCCAACTGCATAAAGAGGATGTTGATTTCTTTTTAGGGCACTCTCAATACACAAATTTTCCTCCTTTCTTTAAGGAAGACACCCTTTACTAATGGTTGCAATCAACTTTGGAGAACTTTAGTGTAGAAAGGATGGAGTCCAAAGACTAAAGAACTTCAAAAGAAAAGTCTCCTAGTTGTTCATTCAACAACAAAGAAAATGATAAGGAGGAGGATAAAGATAAGAAGAAGGATCAAGACAAGGATCAAAAGAGAAGGACTAGAAGGCATCATTCTCCTAGTCTTCCATCTTCACCATCATCCTCATCATCAAATTCTGACAAGAGAAGCTATGACAAAGACACAGACAGGGGTGATTGAGATCAAGATGAAGATGATAGGGGGTCCCATTATGATGATAGAAAATAGGATGAGAATCAACACAGAGAGGGAGAAGAACATCACTAGGAAAGAAGGCAAAGAAAAACTCACCATAGGAGGCATGGTCATAACAAGGGCCATTGTGGGCATAATGATGATGATGAACCATTATTGGCCACTAGGAACATGTTGAATGTTTCAAAAGTAGTCAGAATTCCCACCTAGCATTAAAAGGATAGTAGGATCAAAAGGCTGGACATGAACAATATCTCCCAATTTGAAGGGGGATGTAATGCTGATCCACAACATCATCTACAAGCTTTTCATGATGCTTATATCATATAGAACATATAGAACATTGAGCATGAGTGGTAGAAGCTAAAGTTGTTCGCAATGACACTTATCAAAGAAGAAAAAAACTGGCATTATTCCTTGGAACTAGAATCCATTTGTAGATGGAGTACAATGTTAGAGCTATTCAATTATACATATCAAATGTACTTGAGGGTGTCCAACCTATTGAAGCAAATCCAAGGATGGAAGCAAAAAAATCATGAATGATTGGATGCAACTCTAGGTAAGTACTATTTTCTCTTGCACCGATGCCCAAGCTATGGATTCTCTTAAAGGTAGTAGCTTCATCATATCATAGATGGGCCTCGAAAAAAAAATAAGGAAAAGTCTTGGGGTCTATTCTTGAGGAAGAATTTCTAAAATGCAAGCCCATCAGATCTGAAGGTTGATTGAACATGTGGGAAGAAAAAGAAGAGAATTTTAAAAAACATAAAAGTGCAGAAGAATATAATAGGGACTCCTCCATTTGTAAAAATGAGGTATGTTTCTATGATTCAAAGAAGGAAGCATCCCTAGATGAAGTGGTACAAAGGTAGATAAAATGTGGGACTTCTTAGATGAGAAGTTCCAAATTGTGCTTAAAATTATGGAGGAGAAGGTAGAGCAGGGAAGTAGTAACCAAGATAGATGGAGAAGGAAAGATACATAAAAGGGCTTTCATCAACAAAAAGGTAAGGTTGTAGTGGTCGATGAGGTTGTAGATTCAGAAATAGATGATGACAAATGCAATATTTGCCAATACAAACATCCCAAAATATGTTGTCCTTTATTGTTTCATTTTTAAGAGTCTAGGATGTATGCCTTAAATTCAAAATTTGTCAAGAGGTAGCCATCCAAGAGATTACATTAACAATAGGACAATTATTAGCAATAGTTTCACCAAACAGAGTATTATCCAAGTGGAGTGCCACTTCAACCTCAATAGCAATATCATCAATGGAAAAACCCACAATCATGGGGGATGCCACCACAATAGCAATATCCTTACTAGCAACTAGATCCCTATGGATATTATGTTCAGTGACTTGTATCTCCTCATGATTCTCCAAGTCACACTTCTATCTCATATCATTACTACCCTCTTAAATATTACCAAATACCTACTCTAAGAAATGAGTCTCTATCCACTTATCCTCCTCCGTATCCATTACCTAACTTTGCACTGTCTAACAACACTCTCTTGCCACTTGCTCCACCTATGCAAGGAGAAATTCAATCATAGCCACAACAAAGAAATATCACAAGGGTAATTAACTTACAACCAGATATCCATCCAAGTGGTTCTAAGTAGAAGCCTTAGAAAAAGGCTTTCTTTAGAACCAATAGTCCACAGAAACCATTGTAAACACTTGTCATTATTAACCTTTGATGAGTGGCAAGTACCTCTACACTCAACCATACAAATCACTAAGTGCTCATGTGTGATCTGATTGAATTCCTTAGACTCTATGTCTTCCAGTACAATAGCCTCTAGGAAGTGAACTTAACCTAATAGTCATCCGTTGTCTTCCCAATTACACTTGTGATGTACACAGGTATGGTTAAGTGTAATTAAGGTATATGATTTTTATTATTTTATGTTTTATGTTCCTATTGCTTTAAAATAGAGAAATGAAGTAATTTAATGGCTAATTGAATTTAAATAATTAATTAATATCTAACTAATCCTAACATAAGTATCCAGTGCCACTTTCCATACACATCCTAAATGCATACAACACTATTAGACTACCAAGCGTTAAGCGCTACTGAGATTACCAAGTGCTATATGTTATGCTCGAAGTAATCATACTTATGTGTTTAATCGATTGAGCTTAATTACTTAATTCATCAATTGAAGTCTAGCTTAGCTTAATTAATTACATAATTAATGAAAATAATAAATGCAGAAATAAATCATTAATCTATTCTAAGTGTTACAAGGTTTGATCAAAAGACTCATCTTTATTGTCATTCACACTGGTGTGCTCAGGTACACTAGTGCTTGAATAAAGATTTGTATATTTTATGACTCCTATTATGGCACTCAAAGAAATATTCTAACTCTCAAATGATGAAACTACAAAAGCTCTACTACAACTATGACTTAACCTCCCATAAACATGGCTAGTGAGCACATATTTATAGACTTTATTGTGAAGCTCATAAATGCAGTAAATATTACATCGATGCGAGCCCGTCAATGGGGCAACAACACATAGATGGGGTTGTGTTAATGGGGGTCCATTGACATGACACTTTCATGCTTCATCATACCCCCATGATTGAATGAAAACTTGTCCTCGAGTTCCTTTACAAAATTGGGAAGGTATGGAATTATTGACCAACTCTTAACATAACAAACTGACATAACAAAACTAAGTGCCCAAGTGTACAAATCAACATCATTAAAAAAATTGGTGGTGTTCATGATAAAAAATTGAACACCATGACATGACAACTCAAAACTAGATAGCACATCCTCTAATAGCATGAAGGTGGTTGAGAAGATCAAATAGTCCTAGGTAGTGGAGGCTCCTGAGGTTCAAAAGGACCTTTGCTAACTTCAGGTGTGCATGATGGTTGAGGTAGCTATGACTACTACCTCTAGTGGAATGTAAAAGCCATCTAGTAATGCCTTCATCTTCTCCTCCTTACTCCAGGGATCATTCATAGTCCACGTGGCATCACCAATGTGGGTTGGAATGGGGATATTCCATGGATAGGGCATTATTGGGAACATCTCCTTGATATTGACAAACCAAGTAGTGAATTATTTGCATTCAACATCAAATGCCCTCACTATGTTCTATAGCCCCTAGTGGTCATTCATTCTTTTGGCCAAGTTCTTGGTAGTAGATCTCTAATCAATGTATTTTCCCTTAAGAACCTCGAGTTTAGTGTTTGCCACCACAAGCTTTTGCTTGGTGTCCTTGTGGTGCTTGAATTTGGCCTTGTACAACAAGCATAAGTTGGTCACCTACTTTTCCAGTTCTAACCATAGTTATCTAGCAATCAACATAGCCAAGTTTGCATATTGGAGATTAGCTAGCTCCATGTATTCCGTCATTTCCTCTATCTACAACTCTTTTAGGTGACTTTCTACTTTATTATATTAATTAATCTCATAAATAATGGGCTGCCACAATTTGTGTCCATGTTGGAGTTGCTAGAGGATCTTGTTCACCTTTGCCTTCATCACTTGAATATGTTTCTCATTTACTTCTTTCTGTAAGCTAACCTGGTCTCTATAGTGATCCTTGACTCTCAAATTTGAGAGCCTTTGATTTCTAGGTGGCTACCTCTATTGCAGTCTTTTGGCGAAGGGCACAAACCTCTTCCATAGAGAGGTTTTTGTTCTCAATTGCTAATCTTCTTAGCTTTGTGTTTACTCTGGCTAGTTTCTCCTACTATTGATGGATAAAATCAGTCAACTATTGTTTATGCACATCAACATTTTGCAAGCGATGGTTTTCTATGGTCAGTTGCACATTCTCTTGGTAGGTCAATAATCCATGGATCAGTAAAATACTACCATCTCCATCACACCTTCAACCCCTTTCAGCCTAGTGTAAAGCTATTCAAGAACTTCATCTCTTGTCAATGCTGGGTTGAGAAATGCAAGGTCGGCAATTTGGGCTCTTAATTCTACAATTTCAGCAACCAAGCGTTCATTTAGCTCCTTGGTTGTTTTAAGTTATCCTTCCAAAATGATGTTCTTGCCCCTTGCCTCTAGTAGCTTTGACTAGGTTGTAGTAATACTATCTAGAAGATCAAAGACATTCAAAAGTAGTTGTCCAGTTCCTACTGCTTGATCCATTAGTTGTTCATGTTGTGCTATAATTAATCTACTGCTTATGGTCCCTATAGATGTATGCACATCTTTAAGTGTAGTGACATCTAGTATAGACATTGTAGGTGCATTGAGTGTTCGATAATTCTATCAGAAACCACCTCTGCTGTTGTTTCTTGTCATTGGTGTTGCATCACTAGTACTATTACCCCCTTACCTTTCTTCATGCACACTAAGAGGGTCATGGAATTTCTAGAAATCCCTGGGAATGGTTGCTATTTTGAGAGAGATATTGTTACCTTTCTAGCACTAGGATTTGACCTTGCAAACAACTACTTTCATTCGGCAGAGAAAATGGATTCACCTCCTCCCATCAAGCTGACTGTTCGGGTCACCTCATTTAGGTGGCTCATCATTGGCTGATACATAGATGGGTCTCCACCACTCATGCCTACTTGTTGCTCTTTCTCGCTCAAGAGCCATTCTTGGTACTTGTGCAACCATTGGGATGTTGCAGTGACATCTGACATAATTTTCTGAGTGGCAGGTGGAGGTGGTGGCTATTGCTCCTCTTCTTGAATAGTTGTTGTAGGTGTTTTGTCCTTCATCATATTCATCCAATTAGCTGTTGGAGTGCATTAGATAGCATCATTTGTATAACAAACTATTCCTCCCCTTTAACATAGTTTTCTGAAGAGCCATAGGAAGGGGACTCCTTCCACATTCATTCTCCTCAAACTACTTCTCTATCTCTAGATAGATCAATTATGGAAGGTTGATGGGGAATCTCCCACTCAGAGCAACACACACACAAGTAGAAAAAGGAGTGATCTTGCTAGGCCTCATCATGGGGTTTACATGAAAGGCTACAATCTTGTAGTGGATAATTTTTGTTGGTGTGAGCATGTCGTACTCCTTGCAGTCGATACCATAGCATCATTGAACCTAGTCAATACCATAGCATTGTTGAACCCAGTCAATACCATAGCATCATTGAACCCATTATCTTTTGATGTTGGGATCTACCTGCATTGAAATCTCAGTGAGATTCACCCCAATTTCAGGCAACCCAAGTGCCTCTACAATGGCCTGCACCAAGTAGGACATTGAAATATCCTTAATTTTGACTATTGAACTTAACTGCTTGTTGTTCCAAAGTAAGAACATCTCTCCCATATACCTCTCCTTGCCTGAAGTGATAATTGGCCACATGGGAGAGGTTTTCAGTTGGTCTTGTACCTCTTTTAGTGCTTTCTCCAAGAAAGAGCCAAAGTTTAACTGCTCGAGCACTATTTTTTGGACCTCCCTTAACTTGATTTGATTAAGACAGGCCTCCATCAAGGTTACCTCAAGGTTTTCTTATTGAGCTAGTAACTCATCATGGTGGGAATGTTTTGTTGCTGCTATTAGTTTGGAAATATGACGAATACATTCCACTTCAACCTCTTCCCTAAGAGTTTCCGTCGCATGGGTTGCAACTGGTTCTTCTTGGGTTTGTTCTTGGCCATTTCTTCCTTGGTTGAGATGGTCCTCCTTCCTGCATGTGTTTGCCTTTTGATGTCATTTGTGGTTACAACATATCTATGGATTAGTAGATATAATGTGTAACTTGGAATATTTGAATACCTTATCTCATTAGTTAGTTACACTTGGCTATGGTTGGACCATGGTAGATTGAATATTTTATTAATTAATTTTTATTATAAGTGTCACCAAAGCTTATTGGGAGAGTTTAACTTCTGTAATTTGGTGTTTACATGTTGATTTCTTAATTAAAGCTTTGTGGGAGTTAGAAAAATGGTGAAATTTTTTTTGTCAAAAATGGCACATTTCTAGTCCCCATGACTAAGAGCTTACCTTCAGGAGCTAAAAGGTTGAAGAAGGGAGTGATTTGGATAAAAAGTTAGGAAGTTATGGGCTCTAGAAGGTTTTGGGCTCTGAAAATTTGAAAAACTCCTTTGGCATTTATGAGAAAATGTGAAAATTTCTAAGGGGGGTCACACATATTTATAGTATTTTTGTGCTACGTTGATGGGGCCATGTATACAGGGCCTTATATATGCATGGGCTCCGTGAACGGGGTCCCATTTATAGGGTCCATAAATAAAATTTTCAATTTTGAATATTTTGAGAAGTATAAGGAATTTTTAAATGAATTTGGAATTCATGGAGTTCTAGAAAAGCCAAGAATATGATGAAATCATTGAAGAGGATCTTTGGAAGCTAAAAAATTCAAAAATTCAATGGAAAATGTGTGAATTGAAGAAAATTCTTAAAGGAGCACACAATCGAATGCAGAAGATGGATGTACGAAATATTTTGATTGCAAAAATGCCTAAGGATAAGGTGCTTAATGAATCCAACCAAGAGATATGCAAGTGGATCCTCCCCATAGTAGGCACATGCCCTATTTATCATTACATAACCTCACCCTAAGGAGTCTATGGGCCCCATAAGTGATTAATGATTAATGAAAGTTAATGACCATAACCTAGAGACCATTATGTGGGAAATGGGATGGTTATGAAGATCCTCATGGTAGGGTACTTCTGGCCAATGATCTTTAGGGACAATCACTATTTTTTTCCATTTGTTCAAGTGCTAACAAAGATATGAAGGAATGATAGTCTGAATGAAAGGGCCTCAATAGTGGATCCAACCACTAGAGCTCTTTGACCTCTTGCGTATTGACTTCATGGGATCCATCACTTCCATGTCAAATGAGAAGGCTTACATCATTGTCATTGTTGACTACTACATGAAGTGGGCTAAAGTGACATCCAAAATTAACTATTCATCTTCCATTGCAAGATAGTTTGTTCAGCAAAATGTGGTAAATAGGTCTAATGTGCTAAGGGCATGAAAAATGCATTCATTTCCTTTGTACTTTGTTTTGAAAAAGATAACTACTGGAGTAAAGGAGGAGATCTAATGGAAAGCCGAGGTAAGATTAGTAGCAAGTCAAATCATTCTAGATAAAAATTTAGTAGAAATACAATTTGGAAAGTAGAAGATTATCCAAAAAACACCTATAGAGATTTGATTTTTAAAATTCAAGCTTGCACTAATTTTAGACAATGGAACTCACATCACTAGATCTACTTTTTAGAAGCTAATACAATGCTTAGGGTGCAACATAAACTGAAAACCTCCTATCAACCCCAAGCTAATGGATAAGCTAAGGTTATTAATAGGGAGGTAACTAGGATCCTAACATGAACCATTAATCGATATAGGAAGGACTAGATAATGAAACTCAACAATGCTCTTTAGGCTTACCAATCAACCTAGAAACTTCCTATTGGTTACTTTTCTTATAAGTTGGTGTATTGAAAACTGCCAACACATCCAATCTAGGCTAAGCTCCATACACTCTTGACCACCTATGAGCTTGACCTTGACCTTAGTCTAGCACAGAAAGAATGTCTAATGATACTAAATGTGCTAGATGAGAACTGACAAGTAGCCCTAATAATGAATGAAGTGCACAAGGCATACTCTAAACAACATCATGATGCATGGATAAGAAGAGTTAAATTCCAACATAGTGATAAGGTCCTTTACTAGAACCCCATGCATGTACAACAACATACTAAGTTTTAAATGCTATGGAAAGGACCTTACAACATTTATGTAGCTTTTTCTTCTGGTGCCATGACCATTTACTATCCATCACACCCAAAGAAATATCTATTAGTCAACATTCAACAAGTTAAGCCATTCCTAGAACCTAGAGTAACCAACAATACTAACATCTCAGAGCAAGAGCAAGCACACTTTATTTTTTGAATCTCCTCCTCTCAAATTAGTCGTGGGGGAGATGGTCATCCACACGAACATTTTGTGAGGGTTTACCTATTTTTACACCTTTTTTTTTACACCATTCTTTATATGTTTTTCATTTTCTTAAATATTTTATCAATTATTTTATATAATTTTCTTTCTTTCTCCTCTTTTTTAATTATATTTTGTTTTATTTTAAAGGAAATCTTTGATATTACCATTGCTACTATTAATATTGGGAGTTAATTAATGTAGCCATTAATGTTATAATTGATTTATTAAATGGCCAAATTTTCATCTTTGGATTATATCCTCTATTAACAAATGATTACTTTTTTAATGGTACCAGGTAATGGATCCATGACATCCATCCATCCTATTTATTCTACAAAGACTCTATGTCATGGGGGCATGAGATCCTTCCACATTGCAACTAAGAAGTAACCAATGATCTCAATACTTAATAGATTCAAAATGGACCAAAAAGGAATGGAAAAGGATGTGACCTCAAGGGGACTTTTCATATCCTCTACTTAACTTCTTTTTCAAGTTTTATGATTTTTTTCTCTATTAGTATATCACCATTTCTATTGTTGACCAATAAACATGAAGCATGTCTTTTCATGGTGTGGTTCCCATGAAAAAAAAAGGGGAATTCAAAGCACATCCCTTAGACATAATACTGGGCTACAAGCACTAGTTATGAGCTTGGAAAGACATGTTGCCCATGCTTGAAGGTACTCCTCTAACTAACATTTTTTCTTCCTTCCTTCTTCTCTTTTCTTCTTCTCTTGGAGTGGTGGTTATCCTTTGGGAATTATCATGAACTTCTAATGGTCAAAGGTAATGAATATGTTAATGCGAAGTCATTGAAAGTGGAATGAACTTGGTCTCAACTGAGAATGGGATAGTATCAGATCATCTCAATCACAAACTTCACAAGGATCTTATGTGACCTAGATGTAGATCACCTACCCATCATTCTATCTCTACCATTATTCTCAATTGATAACATACCCCCCCATTGCCTCATATCATGGTCAATTGATACATTTTTTATGATGACCACATAATCCTATGACAATTCCTTAGTTGGATATGGGTTTTAACTCAAAATGACTATAATCATCCTTGGTGCCTATAAACTCCTTATGATGAGGGCATGCAAGGGCATCAGAGGCATAAGCCTGCTTTGGGTAGGATCCACTTGCATTCTCTTAGGTCTACCTCAAATTAAACTTCCTATCCATCAACCATTTGCATAATCAATCCCATCAAATTACATTCAAACATGAAGTTTTTACTTTATTTTGGCATCTTAAGTTCATCCAAATCTACTTGAATCTCTTCTCATAAGCTAAAATAACCCTCTTCTATGTTTTTGTCATCATTCTACATCTTTCTAGATTTTATTAGGCTTTTGTTTTGTCCCCAAACTTGTCTAAAATTCCTCCATTTTGTAAAGTGTAATTTCGCTAAGTATGGATGCATTGATGCATCCTTGTCAACACAATGGGATGAGTTGACACAACCCCATCAACACATGCCCATTGATGTAGTGTAAAAATACTATAAATAGGCACAACACTTAGGTCAATTTTCATCATTTTTCCAAACAACAAAAGGAGTTTTGCCATTTTTCAGAGCCCAAGAACCTTCTAAGAGCCCTAACTTTTAAACCGCTAACCTATTTGCACCTATTTTTCAATCCTCGTGCTACCAGAGCTAAGCTTTACATTGTGGGGGATGTAAACCTTTGGGTTTTAGTAAAAAAAAAAATTGAAATTTTTCTAACTCCCTATGGTTAACCCATTAAAATAATAGTAAAATGAATCACCATAAAGGGTTAAGACTACCACACAAAGTCTGATAGCCAAAAACAAAACTAATACATTAGCTTATGATCCTAAAGAGCACCTAAATGATTAACTTTCAACATCCAATAAGTTAACATAATAAAATATGATTAAGAAAGGTATTTAAAGAATAATGATTATGAACTCACAAGCTAATTATGGGTTATGTTACGATCATAGATGGTACCAAAATGATTGCATGTGGGAAGGCCCTCATAGCCTAGAAAAAATTGACCTAGAGAAAGAGGGACCAATAACAACAACCTTAAGAGCAAGCAGGTAAGGAAACTCATGCCATAGAACCCCTTTAGGAGGAGCATGAAGTAGAATCTATTTGACATATTGTCACTAGAAAAATAGGCCAATCTAGGCAAGATGACATTCTTAGGCCAAGGCCTAGCCTAGAGGTCACCCTCACGAAGGCTTGCTTGAAGAAGATTAGGACCAAGGAGGTCCAAACTTCTATTCTCTAGGAGTTGAACTTTGGATCCTTTTTGGAGCTAGTATAAAAAGAGGTTGGCACATAACTGCAAGGGTAGCCCATCCACTTCAAGTGGATTATAGTGAAGATTATAATTTCTTCATAAAAACTGCCAACATGTTTGGTGCGATGGAGGGTGGGAGGGGAGTGAAGTTTGTTGCCCTACCACGTCATGCCACCTACCATGTCACGTCACCTATTTACTTCCAAAATTAAAACCAAATACGAAAGGAAAAGCATGATTTTAGACATGGTTTTTCATTTCATCTAGAATTATATAAGATCCATGAATCAATTAATCAAGTAAGGAATGCCCAACAAAGATATATCCTAGTTAATTTGACAATCCAAACAGACAAATACAAACATAGACAACAAAAGAAAAATTGATTTCACCCACTTCAACATTAAAACAAAACAGCTTTACATCAGCCAACCCAATTGAAAAAGAAAAAGAAATCAAGCAACAAACGTTAATGATTTACAACTCCATCAATTAACTCATTCATTCATGGTGGGCATGCTCGATGTAGAATTATTATCAAAATTTGTGCACAGAGACAAAGCAAAGTTGCATTTTTCTTGCAAGGAGACAGCAGCAAACATGAACCACAACGACCACTCTACTAAGAACCCATAACAATAGTGGATCTAAATTTTAGCCCTTTTTCAAATCCTAAAACCACCCTCACATCCAAAAAAGGTATGCCTTTGCTAATATCACTGCATCTATGGTAGTCGTATTTGTCAAAACAATAATACATATAATCAGATAAATTTGCTTTTGGGAGATCATGTTTTTTTATTTTTTTAATGTTATTTCTTCACCTACGCCGGCCTTGTTGCGCTGTTCCATTGGAGCCCAACTGCCTAGGCAAAAATGGAAGAATGAAAAATTAAAAACAAAAACAAAAAAAAAACCCATGTTTCCTATGCGTAGCAAAGAAATCTGACAATGCAAAGCATAGTGTGAGTAACTCTTTGGCTCTACCCTGGTGTATAGCATAAATGTACAATTGTGTGTACATTTAGCTCTGGAAGGTAATTTTGGCACTAGAACTATTTATGATACATTTTACATGTTTACATACATATGTATGTATTTTAACCATGTTGATGTGTTCCACATCGAAATTCACAAGTTTTCCTGTAACCAACATGACAAGTAGGATGACGCTAGGTTTTTTGAGTTTTCCGAGTACACACTAATTAAATTACAAGTTAAACTCATGCTTTCAATGTTAATAACATGTTTTTGCATTCTCTAAAAGACCAAAACCAGGCAACTAGAAAAAAACACTAAGAATATTTTAAAAAATTATTACCTAAAAAGGGAGTGTTGAATACCTTGGAAAGGGGTTTGACAATCATTTCATACCATTATTGATTTAGATGCAACTTATTATCACTCTGGAACTAATCCTCAACAACAAATTTTTAGGGAAGTAGTGATGCATAAAGCCATGATGAATATTATAAGTTTTTGGCTGCTCAAATGAATCTTCCATCCACTTCGAGTGGAAGAGCAATATTAATCTAGAATTAGCAGATCAGTTGATTATTGTCTCGCTAGGATTAGTAGAGGACATTGTAACCACAGTTTGTGGGTGGTCCTATCCTATTAATTTTTTGGTAATAAAGGTGGACAATTGCAAAAATGACTTTCCTATCATTAAGAGAAGGGCTTGGTTAAGCACGATTGATATGCAAATGGGTATAAGAGACCTATCTCTAGAAATATCCAAGAAAAATGAGCTAGGCAAAATTGAGAAGAAGTGTATTCCATGCATCACATACATTGATAATGGGTGCAGTTGTGTGCCAAGGATTTGGTCAATCAAGAGCACATACATTAAGGCATGCAATCAGTGTGCACAAAAAATTAATATTCAATAGTGTCTGTACATAGCAACCACAAAGCAGGAGGGCACCTAGTGGCCGATAGCTGATTTAGATAGTAGCATAATATGCATGGAGCCAACTAAGAGCTTAACATGTGCATATGTTAAAAGCATGGACAAAATTGAACAAGTTCATTCCCAACTCTCTAATGAAGATGATAATATCTATTGGGGAGAGTTGGAAATCCTTGATCACTTCAAGCAGAAGCCCTTAGAGCTAAAAACTTTATTGGCCAGTATGGAGTATGCATTTTTTAAAAATGGTAAACCTTGAAACACCACAAAATTTTGCATCTCAGTGTCTCAACTGCAAATTTGGCTAAGTGTCAAAATAGTGGCACTTTGCCCAAATTTTTCTAAGTGTTGAGTGTAGTCAATTCCAATTGCAAGATTTGCAAAATTTTTCTAAGTGTCAGAATGATGGCACTTTCTACAAATTTGTCTAAGTGTTAGAACCATGCTCTCCACTGTAGTAGAGCACAGTCAGCTTCACCGTCCAATTTTCTACAATTTTTTCTAAGTGTCAGAATGATGACACAAGCTGCAGGAATTTTTCTAAGTGTTGTGCTACACTCTCATTGCCCTTGCTATTCTCTAGAGCATAGCTAATGTAGCCAACATGGAACATTAGTTTTGCAAAATTTTTTCTAACTACTGAGTTACATGTCCCATGCGTAACATGGGGCAAGTGTAGTAAGCTATAGAAATTTTTCTAAGTATTGTGCTACACTCTCATTGCCCCTGCTATGCTCTAGAGCATAGCTAGTGTAGCCAGCATGGAACACCAGTTTTGCAAATTTTTTCTAATTGCTAAGTTACGTGTCTTGCACATAACATGGGGCAAGTGTAGCAAGTTGTAGAAATTTTTCTAAGTGTTGTGCTATGCTCTCATTGCCTCTACTATGCTCTAGAGCATAGCTAGCAAGGGACACTAGTTTTGCAAAAAATTTTCTAACTATTGAGTCACGTGTCCCGCATGTAACAAGGGGTGAGTGTAGCAGCCAAAGTTAGAAAATTTTTTGAACTTTTTTTGATCACCTCTGGACTTAGAAAATTTTCTAAAATTTTCTCATAGTTCCACCTACCGCACTGCCACATGGCACTTGATTTGCAATTTGGGCTAACCCTAGCCCTACATATACCCTTGGAACCCCAACGTTTTAGGGGTTGGTAGTCAGCACATTCATTTGACATTTGGAATTTTGGCATCTTAGCACTTAGCTCCATGGATGAATGAAACCTAGAGCACACCACACTAGCAAAGAGGCATAGCTACACCGCATGGTACACCGTGGTCCCATTATAGCCTTGCATTGCATGGTACACCATGACCCTATTGCAGCTCTACAAAACACCGCATAGTACACCATGGCAGCTAACCTAGTAGGCATGGTTCATCATAGTGAACATTAGACTTCATGGCCTAACATCACCAGGATTGTGACTATGCTCCCACTACACTTATTGTAAACTGTATACCTTCTAAGATCCTTTTGGAGCTAACTACACTCCCATCTAGGGTGGTGTTTCATTTTCCTTTCCTATTTCTAGCATCTTCTTGCATGTTTCTTATGTCTTTTCACATTTTTTCATGCATCGTCACACTATACTACGCTCGGGCAATAGTCTTCAAGAGTTGACATCCTAATTTTAGTTGAGACCCTTGGCTATGCTTGCCTCCATTCCATGGCTACGCTCTACACTTAGCACTGGAAAACATCGTTTTAACACTTAGCACCATTTCCCATTGTTTGCATTTGCATTTCAGCTAACCACGCCACCCCCAATTACACCCAATACCTCGATTGCAATTGGCAAAGTCCTTGTTCGATCGATAAGATCATTTAGGGTGCTTCATGTCCATTTTCAGCAAGGCCCTCGTGCAAAGGCAAGGTCAAGGCTATATGTCTGTTGACCCTTTGGTGATTCTAGCCACCAACATTTTCAGTCGTTACAAACTGATCATCATTAATGTCAAACTTGCTCCTGAGCAAAAGGAGAAGTTCTTTAAGGTGGTGAATTAATGGTCAACAATCTTTGCTTGGTCATATCTAGAGCTAATAGGAATCAATCCAAGGATATGCCAACATCACATCTACATCAACCTGGCTATGAAGCATAGAACATAGCCACAAAGGCAATTGAACCCCAGGAGATAGAGCAACTCCTCAAGGCAGGGTTCATCTATCCCATTATGGATAGTGAGTGGGTTAGCCCACTTATAATAGTACCAAAGAAGGATGGCAAATGGTAGGTCTACATTGACTTTAGGCTATTAAATATATTAACATTTAAGGATCATTTTCCTTTGCCATTTGTAAATCAAGTATTAGAAACCATATCTGAGCATTATTATTATAGCCTTTTGGATGATTATAGTGGCTATAATCAAATCCAAATTACACCCAAAGATCAGGCCAAGATAACATTCATGAGTCCCTAGGGGACTTTTGCATACTATAAGATGTCATTTGATTTGTGCAATACCCCTACAACATTTCAATGCTTGGTCTTTAGTATCTTTCAATAGCAAATTGGTAGTGATGTTGAAATCTTCATGAATAACTTCTCTACCTATGGAGCTACCTTTGAGCAAACCTTGGACCAACTTGAACAAGTGTTGAAGAGATGTGTTGAGACAAATTTATAACTCAAGTGGCAAAAGAGCCATCTCATGGTCCAAGAAGGCATTGTGCTGGGGCACTGAATCTCATAGAAAGGGATTGAGGTAGACCCAGAAAAGATAAGGGTCATCCAAGGGATAACATACCAACCAAAGATTGTTAAAGATGTTTGATCATTCCTTGGACACATTGGCTACTATCGGTGATTTATTGAGAATTTCTTTAAGATTGTAAAGCCATTGGTAGAACTTACAAAGAAATATGCATCTTTTATTTGGACCAAGGAATGTGAACACACATTCTAATAATTAAAGGAGAAACTCATAGAAACACCAATCCTACGAGTACCAGATTGGTCCAAACCATTCCATATCATGATAGACACATCTAACTATGCTTTGGGAGTAGTGCTCACATAGATGGACAATAAGAAACATCCATATTATATCCACTATGTGAGTAGAAGCATTGTGGGGGCACAGTTGAATTACACCACCATAGAGAAAGAATTAATGACAATGGTGTACATGCTAGAAAATTTTAGGCACTATGTGCTTGGTTACAAAGTATTTGTGCATATGGACCACAGTGCAATTGACTTCCTCATGAATAAGTCAATGATAGCCCTCGTGTCATATGGTGGCTTGTGATTTTATAGGAATTCAATCTCATTATGGTAGATCGAAAAGGGACCAAGAATGTGGTCATTAACCACCTTTCTTGCTTAAGATGGGATAACAAAGAGGAGGAGAGCCCGCTCTCTGATCAATTTCTAGATGAACTCCTCTTTACTGGAGTAATAAATGAACAAATACCTGAAAAAGAAATATGGTATAATGACATCCTCACATATCTTCTCACTCAAGAGATGCCACAAGACTTAGATTTTAGGAAAAGGCAACAAATTCTTCATTGGGTCAAATACTTCATGGAAATCAATGGATAACTTTACAAGGTGTGTGTTGATGGCCTAATTCATTGGTGTGTCCTTGATGAAGATCAACTATGCATTCTCCAGGATGCTCACAAAGGGCCTTATGGAGGCCACTATGCAAGGAGCCACATGACCATAAAAATCCAGATGGTAGGATACTATTGGCCTACAATCTTTAGGGATGGCCACTAGCTTGTCAAGTTTTGTAAATGTTGTCAACATGATGAGGGGATGACTACTCACATGGAAGGTCCTCAATAGTGGATTCAACCACTAGAACCTTTTGACATATGGGGCATTGACTTCATGGGTCCCATCACACCCATGTATAACAGGAAGGTGTATATTATAGTATCAATTGGCTATTTCACAAAATGGATAGAAATAGTAGCTGTTACTAATTGTACATCATCCACTGCTGCCAAATTTATATAACAAAATATCGTAAATAGGTTTGGGATGCCACATTCACTAATTTCTGATAATGGAACACATTTCACCGATGCCACATTTAGAAAATTAATGCAACACTTAGGGGTAGAACATAAATTAACAACACCTTACCACCCCCAAGCCAATGGTCAAGCAAAGGTAACCAACCAGGAGATTACAAAAATACTAACGCAGACCATTATCAAATATAGGAAGGATTGAAATACAAAACTTAACAACGCTCTCTAAGCCTATCATTTAACTTGGAAACTTCCTATTGGCTATTCTCATTATGAGTTAGTGTATAGGAAACTTCCAGTACTTCGGATTCAATCTGAGCTCCGTACGCTCTTGACAGTCTGTGAACTAAACCTTGACCTAAGTCGCATAGAAGGAAAGGTTAATCAATCTAAATGTGCTAGATGAAAATTGATTAATGGCCCTATCCTTGAATGAGGTAAACAAGGCATTCAACAAGCAACGTCATGACCTTAGAATCAGGAAAGTAAAGTTTCAACCAAGAGAGATAAGGTTCTCTACTGGAACCTCACACATGTACCTCAAAAGGAAAAATTTCAAACATTATGGAAGGAACCTTATATAATTGATCAAACCTTTCCCTCTGGGACCATGTTGATCTACAAACCTAACAACCCAAATAAAAAGTAGTTGGTCAACATCCAACAAGTCAAACCTTTTCTAGAACCAAGATAGGCCAATGTAAATACCACCTCAACATATGGACAACCACGTTCTATTTTTTGGATCTCCTCCCTCCAACTTAGTCGTGGGGGAGATGGCCATCCGTGCTGACCATTACCATTACCTCTTAGTTTTTCTACTATTTTGTTTTTCATGTTTTTGATTTTACAAATTTTTTATCTTCAAATTTTTCTAATTTATACCATTTCTAGTACATTTAAACTTTCTTGATTATTTTACACTTTCTTATATATTTTAATTTATCTTGCTTTCTTTTGTTTAAGTGTGATATTTTCTCATTTTTGCTAATAAATTTTCTTTATTGTTATAGGACACAGTGTTGTTGTTGTTGTTTACTAATGATGGTTTGTACTTAATGTATGATTGTCAATGTCTAGTTTCTATTTTTGAATTCTAATGTCTAATGACTTTGGCATGGTTTACTTTTCATGAAATAGGCAGTGAGTCCATGCCATCTTCCCATCCAATGAACTCTATGGTTTTCCTTATTCTAAGAATTTGAGGTCCATTTTCATTAAAGAAACTTTTAACTAATCAGTGACCATGATAGTTCCAGAATTAGGAAGGATTCAAAGGTTTGTAAAGGGTGCAACTTCAAGGGGACTCAATACTCTTTATCTTGTTCTTCTTACTTGAGTGCTTGAGTTTTTTTCATGGACTTCTTACCATTCCACATGAAATAATGTCGTTACGTGGTTTGGTTACCATTATATATATATAATGAAAAAAAATGATGAGAATTCAAAGCACATCCCTTCGACACAAATAAATCCTCACATGGTGTGGCTTCCAATGATAAATTGATGGAATTTTTTTGAAATTTTCCTAACTCCTCCAAAGGGTTAATAACCTTAACCATATATAAACATCAACTTTCTCCAAGTTGACCCTTCCAACAACCTTCAGGATGAATTATTCATAATAACACATAAAATAGATAATAATTAGATTAATTAATTAGCCATAATCACAACTTAGCCAAGTGTAACTATCCTCAAGAGTTAAGGTATCCCAATTATTTTAAGGTTACACAATGATTGCTAATCCATGGTCTTATTGTGATTACAGATGGCATCCAAACAAAAATGTCCGTAGGAAGGAGAACCCTTACAACCATAGGAGAAATGACCCAGAGTAGGAAGGGGTCAACAAGAACAAGGCTAAGAACTGCTAGAGGCAACCCATGAAATAGGACCTCTTCAAGAGGAGCCTGAAGTGGAATTTGTTTGATAGATTCTAGAGGAAGAAGTGCCCACAGAAAAATCCTAACAAGGAGAAGCACTTGGACCCATGCCAAGCCTTGAGGTCACTCTAACTTAAGCCTACCTAGACATCATCAAGTCCTAAGAAATCTAAAGATTAGTTCTTCAAGAGATAAACTTTGGACTATTTTTGAAGAAAGATCTAGAGGATGTCAAGACACAATTGCAAGCCTCTCCCATGTGGGTAGTCATCATGTCTAGCAGGGAATGGTACATGGGAGAGACCTATCTTTTCTAAAGTAGCTGAAGGATAGGGTCCATTGTAAAAATCAAGGACATTCAAGTTTCCTACTTAATGGAAGCTATTGCATAGGCACTGGGGTTGCTAGACATTGAAACATAGTTGGTAGAGATATCAACAAAAGGTGATCCTGAGGTAAAAAGGGAATGGACCCAACAATTCTGTGTGGTGAACTATGAGTATGATGCACTCACATTAGCAAAGTAGATTTATTTCAAGATTGTGGCCTATTATCTCAATCCAACAATGATGCCAAGCAAGGTGACTACTTTCTCTACTCAAGCATGCATCACTCTATGCAAGAAATTTCCCATTAACCTTCCATAGTTGATCTATTTAGAGATCGAGAAGTGCTTCAAGGAGAATGAATGTGGAAGGAAGACCTTGCCCTTTTTGTGTCTCATTAGGAAACTTTGCAAAAGGATAGGCATTGTTCACTATTCTAACGATACCCTCAAGCATGCTCCTTTGGCCTCATGGTCAGAAATAATGAAAGACAATATGCCAATGACCACTTAAGAGGAGGAGTTGCCACCATCACCACCCACTTAGGAGACAACATCGAAGGCCCATGCAGTCCTTGAATGTCTACGTTAAATCCAAGAATAGCTCTTGAGTGAATAAGAGCAACAAGTAGGAACGAGTGTGATAGATCCATCTGTGTATCTGCCAATGATGAGTCACCTTAATGAGGTAGCCTAAACAATTAGCCAGATGGAAAGAGGTGGTTCCATTTTCCCTACCCAAAGAATGTAGCTACCTTTAATGTTAGATCCCAATGCTCGAGAGGTAATAATGTCATTAGCAACACATCATCTATTCCCAAAAATCTCTTGGAATGCCACCACTTTCTCGGTGAGGTTGGAGGAAGGTGAAGAGGCAATTGTCTTAGTGATGCAGCACCAAGGGCAGGAGACAATGATAGAAGTGGTAGCTGATCGTGTAGCTGAAGCACTGAATGCACTCATGGGACCTTTACTAGACATATTTTCACTTTAAGATGTGCAAACGTCCACAAGCATGGTTAGCAAAAAATTAAATGCAGCCTAGCATGAATAGTTTCTTGAATAACTGGTAGAAACCAAGCAACCGACTCCAAACATCTTTAAACTCCCACAGAACATCACTGTAACTTAGTCATAACTGCTAAATGCAAGGGGAAAATGCATCATGTTGGAAGGGAAACTAGAAATGGCCCAAGAGCAAAATCAATGCTTGGTCGCGGAGGTTGCTGAACTTTGTGCTTGACTTGTAGAATAAGTAATCCTTAGCCTGACAATGATAAGAGATGAAGCTATCAAAAAGCTTCAAGAATGATTTCAAAAAGCTGAGGAGGAGGCAGTAATGGCCATTTTCAAATACTCCATAGTAGAAGCTAAAACATATTCCATAAAAAAGGATTTGAATTAGATGCGCCAAGAGAATGAAGCATTAACCATGCAAAATCATCGCTTGTGAAATGTTGATGCTTAGAGAGATCAAATGCAAGAATTCATTCATCAATAGCAAGAGCAGCTTGCTAGAGTCAACACTAAACTAAGGAAATTGCCCACAAAGAACCATAATCTATCCATGGAGGAGGTACGCTCGTTGCACCAAAAGTCTACCATCAAGATTACCACTTGGAAGAACGAAGCCCTCAAATTTGAGACAGTAAAGAATCACTATAGGGACTAGGTTGGCTTACAAAAAGAAGTGAATGAAAAATAAATTTAGATGGTAAAGGTGAAAATAAATGAAGCCCTCCAGCAACTCTAGCAAGGAAGAGAGATGTGGCAACCCATCCTTAATGGGATTGATGCCTACAACAAAGTAGAGATCCACTTGAAGGAGTTACAAATTGAAAATATGACAAAGTACATGGAGTTAGCCAATCTCTATTATGGAAACCTAGTAATGCTAACTATCAGATGGTCGGGGTCAAAGTTGGAGAAATAGGTGGCTAGCTCATATCTACTATACGAGGCTAAGTTCAAGCACCACAAGGACACCAAGTAGAAGCTTGAAAGTACTAATGCTAAACTCAAAGTTCTTAAAGGGTAATTCAGAGATCAACATTCTATCGTTGAGAACCTAGCCAGATGAATGAATGACTACTAGGAGCTATAGGACACAGTCAAGGTGTTTGACATTGAATGTAAATAATCTACTACCTAGTTTGTCAATGTCAAGGAATTATTTCTAGTGATCCCATGTCCTTGGGATATGCCCATTCCAACCCACATTGGGAAATTTGCATGGACAATGCATGATCCTAGGAGTAAGGAGGAAAAAATGAAAGCACTATTGGATGCTTTTTGCTTTCCACTTGAATTTGTAGCAATAGTAGGAAAACCATAACCACCTCAACCATAGCTGGTGCATTAGGCTGGTGAAAGTTCCTCAGAGCCTTAGGAACCACCACTGCCTAGGACCATTTGATCTTCTCCAACAAGCTTTAGATTATCAAGGAACATATTGTCTAATTTTTGAAGAGTTAAATCATGGTGTTCAATTTTGTGTCTTGAACACCTTCATTTTCTGTAATGTGTTGATCCGTACAACTAGGCACTCCATTTTTTGTCAAATCAGTCAATTTGTTTTGTTGAAAAAAAGTTAGTCAGTAATCCCATACCTTACCAATTTTGTAAAAGAACTCGAGGATGAGTTTTCATTCAGTCGTGGGGGTATGATGAGTCGTTATTGGTTGACTGCATCAACAAGGCCTCGTCAACACAGTTGACCACATCGATGAGGCCTCATCAACAAGGTCGTGTCAATGCATCTTACCCTGCATCGATGAGGCCCCATCAACACAGTGTCTGTTGTCACCTATAAATATGCGCCTACTAGTCACATTTATGGCAATCCAAATTTTAGTAGTAGCAAAGCTCTTGCATTTTTTCCATTTGGAAGTTAGAATTTTTTCCCTTAAGTGCCCGTAGTAGAAGTTATTGAGTGTACGAATCTTTATTCAAGCATTGTTGTCCTTGAGCACGACAGTGTGTGCAGCAATAAAGATGAGCTTTCTAATAAACCTTGTAGCACTTTGGATAGATTAGCTATTTTATTCATGCATTTACTGTTTTCAATTATTTATTAAATGTTTTCAATTAGTTATTAAATATTTTCCAATTATTACATTAATGAGGCAATTAAGCAAGATAGAATACACACATAAGTACAACCACTTTAAGCGTAACACATAATCACTTGGTAATCCTAGCAACGTTATTGCTTAGTATGTCCAATAGTGTAGCGCTTGGCTGCCCAACAATGGATACATGGGTTCAAGATGTGTACAGAAAGTGAGAATGGATACTTATGGTAGGATTAGTTAAATGATTAGTTAATTAGTTAATTTGGATTAGTTAACCAAATCCCTTTTTATCTACAATTCAAGCACCCAACTATAAAACATAAAAATGATAAAAATCAAATGCCTCAATTACACTTAACCATACTAATGAATGTCACCAATGTAATTGGGAGGACAATGATTAACCTTAGGGCTAGATTCACTTCCTAAAGTACTAGTGCACCAAAAATGATAAAGTTTGCAGAATTCGACCGGATCTTGTGTGAATGCTTATGATTTGTATGGTTGGGCATAGGGGTACCTCACCACTCATCAGCAATTATTCTTAAGTAAATTTACCTTAAAGAGAAATAATAAGATTCAATTATTTCTTCACCTACTTCAAACATTTAATGCTACTAACATTCTCTAGGCTAGAAAGGAAAAAATCAACAAGCGAGCTATATTGTAATCCTACAAAAGTGAAGCAATTTGATGTTGGATACTTATTGATGTTATTTAAAATTAATAGATCTAGTTCTTGTCTACAATCTTATAAATGATTTCTCTTGCGATTGACTTGCTTATCTTTAGAACATCAATTTCATTTTTCACTTTTCTCATACTCTAAAAGCCTTGAGGATTCTAATAGCTATTAAGGATATGATCAAAGCTAATTCTAGTATTAGAATCACCCCAAAGAAAAAACATTTTATCTAGAACTAAAACTAGCAATATTTACATTAATGGACTAGAAGGGAAAATGTTGTCAAAACCTTATTATTCATAGAGAGTAGCTTCTCTATGTGTAAAGTGGCAACAAGCTAACAATAAAAATAAATTTTTTTGTAATATTTTTAGCCAAATATACTAACTATATTGATCTATCATTTTTATTTGAACTTTCTTATGAGGAGAGTTTTGAATCAAAATGATCAAACCTCCAAATGGTCTTCAACAATGTGTATTTCTTTGATAAGGAAAAGATAAAGAGAAAATTTTAAAATAAAAAATTTTGTAGAGTTTTCAATTTTTGATGTCTCAACAATACTAAAAAGGTCAAATTTATTAAAGATATATTATATAATATCTTCACTTTATGTACTATTGATCTATTATTAAAGATATATTATATAACACCTTCACTTTATCTACTATTGACCTATTGATGTTGACAAAAAGATATTAAAGTTGTTGATGATGAAAATTCCTAACCAAACTAACCAAAATTTTAAATGGTCTTTCAAAATCCACATTCAAAATACCCTATATCTTCCTTATGAAGTTCTCTAATTCTACTTTTCACAAAATCTCCAAGATTCCCTAGTTCATCAACATAAGCATTATCTATACCCCATGTACCCTAGAACAAAAAGATGCCCCAAGTAACCTTCTATAAAGACCACATGCTACATTTTTTACAAATTCCTCTTTCTTCATATTACTTCTACTCATGTAACATGGTTAATGGACCTAGACCAAGAAAACTACATTATGTTTCTTTGTATTCTCATGCAACTATGATGCTTTGCATTTTTAACTTTGGTTGAGAGGCCAACACATTTCATGCGAGGGGGGGGGGGGGGGGGGGGGGGGGGGGGGGGGGGGGGGGGGGGGGGGGGGGGGGGGGGGGGGGGGGGGGGAGTGAATTTTGTCACCCTTTACATCATGCACCACGTAAGATCCCACGAAATGGGAAAAAACATGAACCAAAGAGCCACAACTTTTCGTATTCTTGTTGCATAGAACATGAACCAAAGAGCCATAGGTTTTCGTATTCCTGTTGCACACATGAAAAGGCCAAATGCAACCAAATGCAGAATTAGAATGAGAATTCCATTTCCATTCCATCTTTGTCTTAATCTACTACTACTACTACAAGCTACCTGGCCCAACCAAACCAACTTCGATGACATTGGCTTCAAGGCTTTGTCGAAGTGCTAGAAAGGCATCTACGATCGTGGCCTATGCTTCAGCTACAACAAGAAGCTCATCAGCACACACTTCTTCAACTAAGGCAGCAATAATATAGTAGGCTAGTCAATCCTCGTAGCATCCGTGCTCGACATTGAGGGCCACAACATGCACACATCATTGATAATCACTGGTAGCACCGTGGCCAACCCTACTATGCTCAGCTATGCCAACGACACTACCTGTAGCATGGTCCAACGTGCACAGATTACCATTTACAAGGTCTAGTAGGACTATGGTTGCTTTAGCTCTGACATCCTTGTGGCCATGGATGTTGCTCTATTCGATGGCATCAACATGCTCTTTCTCTCGCTTGACGGCAACCCATAGCAATACTACACTGACACCATCACCATTGGTGCCTTTGCCACTTCGATCCACTACCATGTCTTCATTACCTACTCAACCGAAACCTTCAAACACAACACTGGCACCACCTTGAATCTCATGCCCTAGATCATGACCATCGTTGCCAGCACCCTCACCTGTGACTTCCTAGCCACCACGGTGCTTGCCAATGATAACAAGTACGCTGATACCTTGCTCTACTCCGACAAATTACTACTAGAAGATCCAAATCTCACACTCATCTACACTAAAAATACTAGCCTTAGCAGTGACAGAAATGTGAAATTTTGCACCTATAGCAACCTGAATCCCAAAGGTAGAGGAGGCATGAATCATAATACAATTTTTGTTATAATAGCTAAAAGATCCCTTCATTTAGGTTGCTTTTTTGGGATAAAATTTATATATGAATTAGGTCAATATGTTTCTTGAGTAGCTTTGTCTGAATGTATGTTTTAAGCATAAAATTTTGCAGGTAGGGGCAAGATGAGGAGCAGAGCCAAAGGCATTCAAGGAAGGGCGGTAATGACTACAGTTGAAGCTACAGCCTAAGGGGAAGGGTCTTCTGAACTTTTTATGTCAACAATAACCTTTGGTTATTGGAATCTCTTTCTAGAAACAAACTTTCTGCCAGTCTTTTTATGTGTGTTTCTGTTAATTTTTTATAGTGAATTGTAACATGTTGAACATTACATTTTGATAATTTTGTGCAATTTTCATAGTTTCACTTCAAGCTGAGCTCTTTTTTCATCAGTACTTAGCATGCCTTCCTATACATTTGCATTCCTAATGCAAAAACATTCCAAAGTTTGGTTATGTTCTTTTTTCAATGCTTTCTAGAGTGGCAGGGAATTCTGAAATTGTAGTTTTTTGCTACTATCTTGAGTAATCTTCTTTTGCTACACCCTTTTTCAATGTAAAGAAACATTTGTAAGTTCATTTTCTCTTTATCCCATTTTATATTAGGTGTAGGTTTTATCATTTCTATGGTTGTGCTTTGAAATTCAGCAATTACCATGGAGTAGACACGTCTAGTTGTTATAGTTGTGACTGCTTTTTCGTTTACAATATACATTTTAATAAAATGCAACAGTGTTAGCATTTTTGCTAGCACATGAAAATTATTAGCCAATTTGAGACATGGACTTGACTTTGGTCATAATTTTAATAATTTTTCTTGCTTATTGGGAGGACTTAAAGAGTTCAAATTTGACAAGTTCTTCTTGCCTTCTCGCATGTAGTGAGGCCTTTTCTTTATGTACGTATTCTCTGATTAATGAGATCTGATGGATGATATGGTTGTTAACCTGGTAAATTTTAAAAATAAGAACTTTTGCACCTTTAGTAGCCTAGATCCTAGGAAGATCTCTAACAAGATCATGCTATGATGATCTTAGCCAATGTCGAGGAAAACAACGATGAGCTCTCCACCAATGCACATGTCCTGCCATAATCATAAATAACCAATTATTTATAAATCTCCCCTAGCCAAAGAGTCACTGCAGGAGAGCCAATGATTATATTTATCTCAGTTATTCATAATCTTGATTATATATAATGATATATTTATGATCATAAACATAAATTATTATATATAATGATTATAAACATTTCATCATAAATAAAGGTGATTATTTATAATCATTTCATTATATATATCTTATGGATAATGCTAACTGAAATATAATCATTATGGGTTAGCATTATGAATGAATAAATAATATCCCTAATATTATGGATTATGAGTAATATTGCATCATATCTCGACTTTATTTATTATGAAATATTTACCATTCAAATGAATGTTATAATCCATAATATCTTAGATTATAATTATGGATTATTGCTCTAATTACAATAATCTCATAACTTTTATTAGATTCCACAATAATTATAATATAATAATTATGAATGAGGTGTTAACATCACTCATATCTTGTCCATTGTAACAATAATGTCAATATACAAAAGCCTGTAATATAATAATTGCATTATTTATGCATTTGTAATGTGATTTTTTATATCTCCATGAATGAATATGCATTACAAATATATGTTGCAATGCTAATTTAGTTTGATCTCTTCGTATTTACTCACATGCATGCACCATGTGCATGGGAGCCAAAGAGTCACTATAGGGGAGCCGAATCTCTATTTGATTGATGTCTCTTGACCCCTGGGTTTCCCATTTGTCTCTTCATATTCCCTCATGTGCAGGCCCCAATGTGGGTAATAATGAATATTTATTATTATTATAAATGATGACAGTTATAGTTACAATGATGGTTACAATCATGGCGACAGGTTATAGTGTGATGCAGTATTTAAATATATTAAACTTAGGCATCGTGTTATAATATTAAGAGGTGCAATATTGGAATTTGTGCATTTTTAGAAACATGGATCCTACGACTATTAGTCCCAATAGAGAATGTGAAAAACACTCTATTCAAGATTAGAAACAATAACCATCTACTATACAACAATTAATGCAACAACCATCTACTACAACAAGTAATGCGATCTCTACTTATATGTGAAGGTGCAAGGGTAATCTTCACAATTAACCTTTGGCCTAAAGAAGGATTGCTGAATGGTGCACTTAGCACAATTCACAGTATTATGTATCCTCAAGGTAAATAGCCACCTACATTACCATCGTATGTTATTATTGATTTTGACTCCTACATTGGATGTGCCTTTGATAATGGTAATCTTGATTATGTGCCAATTATACTTGTAGTTTGAGGAGCATCTTGTTAGTTATCGATACGATTGGCATGGACCATGACCATTTATAAATCTTAAGGAATGATACTAGATAAGGCTACTATTGACATTGGTTCAAGAGAAGTTATGAGTCTAGCGTTTGTTGCATTATCTAAAGTCAAGACCATTGATTCTTGAAAGATTCATCCTCCTTTCTTTATGCAAAGATACAAAAAAATTTCAAATGCTAAATATCTCTAAAGTAGAATTGCATGAAGTTCATTTTGTTCAATTAGAGGATTAGGCATATTGAGTTCACACTTATCATTATATTTTGCCTTTTTCTCAATCCTATTATACAGCTCTGTAATGTTGGTGCAATAATTATGTAGTGTATTTCTCCATCAACATATACGAAATATATAAACTTTTATTTTTACCAATTTATGTTTACCAGTATATATTATTTGGAATGAAAATAGTGATGATATCTTAAGAAATAAATAATAATAATTAAATTTTACTCATAGCCCACGAAACCACTCCACAAGAGAAGTTACAATTTTAGCATTTATTGCATTATCTAGAGTCAAGACCATTGATTCTTTGAAGATTCATCCTTCTTTCTCTATGCAAAGATACAGAAAGATTTCAGATGCTAAATATCTCAAAGTAGAATTGCATAGGAAGTTCATTTTGCTTAATTGGAGGATTAGGCATATTGAATTCACACTTATCATTGTATTTTTTCTTTTGCTCAATCCTATTATATAGCTCTGTAATGTTTGTTGTAATAATTGTGCAATGTATTCCTTCATCAACATATACAAAATATATAAGTGTTTATTCTTACCAATTTATGTTTACCTATAAATATTATTTGGAATGCAAATAGTGATGATAACTTAATAATAAAAAAATAATTAAATTCTACTCATAGCCTGCGAAACAGCTCCACAAGAGAAGTTACAGGTTAGCATTTGTTGCATTATCTAGAGCCAAGACCATTAATTCTTTGAAGATTCATCCTCCTTTCTCTATGTAAAGATACAGAAAGATTTTAGATGCTAAATATCTCAAAGTAGAATTGCACAGGAAGTTCATTTTTCTCAATTGGAGAATTAGACATATTGAATTTACACTTATCATTATATTTTGCCTTTTTCTCAATCCTATTATACAACTTTGTAATGTTTGTTGTAATAATTTTGCAATGTATTCCTTCATCAACATATACAAAATATATAAACTTTTATTTTTCCCAATTTATATTTACTAGTATATATTATTTGGAATGTAAATAGTGATGATAACTTAAAAAATAAAAAAATAATTAAACTCTACTCATAGCCTATGAAACTGCTCCACAAGAGAAGTTACAGGTCTAGTGTTTGTTGCATTATCTAGAGTCAAGACCATTGATCCTTTGAAGATTCATCCTCCTTTCTCTATGCAAAGATATAGAAAGATCTTAGATGTTAAATATCTCCAAAGTAGAATTGCAAGAAGTTCATTTTGCTCAATTGGAGGATTAGGCATATTGAGTTCACACTTATCATTATATTTTGCCTTTTTCTCAATCCTATTATACAGCTCTGTAATGTTGGTGCAATAATTGTGTAGTGTATTTCTCCATCAACATATATGAAATATATAAACTTTTATTTTTACCAATTTATGTTTACCAGTATATATTATTTGGAATGCAAATAGTGATGATATCTTAAGAAATAAATAATAATAATTAAATTTTACTCATAGCCCACGAAACCACTCCACAAGAGAAGTTACAATTTTAGCATTTATTGCATTATCTAGAGTCAAGACCATTGATTCTTTGAAGATTCATCCTTCTTTCTCTATGCAAAGATACAGAAAGATTTCAGATGCTAAATATCTCAAAGTAGAACTGCATAGGAAGTTCATTTTGCTTAATTGGAGGATTAGGCATATTGAATTCACACTTATCATTGTATTTTTCCTTTTGCTCAATCCTATTATATAGCTCTGTAATGTTTGTTGTAATAATTGTGCAATGTATTCCTTCATCAAAATATACAAAATATATAAATGTTTATTCTTACTAATTTATGTTTACCTATAAATATTATTTGGAATGTAAATAGTGATGATAACTTAATAATAAAAAAAATAATTAAATTCTACTCATAGCCTGCGAAACAGCTCCACAAGAGAAGTTACAGGTCTAGCATTTGTTGCATTATCTAGAGCCAAGACCATTGATTCTTTGAAGATTCATCCTCCTTTCTCTATGTAAAGATACAGAAAGATTTTAGATGCTAAATATCTCAAAGTAGAATTGCACAGGAAGTTCATTTTGCTCAATTGGAGAATTAGACATATTGAATTTACACTTATCATTATATTTTGCCTTTTGCTCAATCCTATTATACAACTTTGTAATGTTTGTTGTAATAATTTTGCAATGTATTCCTTCATCAACATATACAAAATATATAAACTTTTATTTTTCCCAATTTATGTTTACTAGTATATATTATTTGGAATGCAAATAGTGATGATAACTTAAAAAATAAAAAAATAATTAAACTCTACTCATAGCCTATGAAACTGCTCCACAAGAGAAGTTACAGGTTTAGTGTTTGTTGCATTATTTAGAGTTAAGACCATTGATCCTTTGAAGATTCATCCTCCTTTCTCTATGCAAAGATATAGAAAGATCTTAGATGTTAAATATCTCCAAAGTAGAATTGCAAGAAGTTCATTTTGCTCAATTGGAGGATTAGGCATATTGAGTTCACACTTATCATTATATTTTGCCTTTTTCTCAATCCTATTATACAGCTCTGTAATGTTGGTGCAATAATTGTGTAGTGTATTTCTCCATCAACATATATGAAATATATAAACTTTTATTTTTACCAATTTATGTTTACCAGCATATATTATTTGGAATGCAAATAGTAATGATAACTTAAAAAATAATTAAATTCTACTCATAGCCTAAAAAACTGCTTCACTAGCTTAGATATATATATATATATATCTGTTAATTGGCCGAGATAATTTTTAAAAAATGATGTTAACCAAACCTAACTACTAGATGAGCTAACAAGATAACTAAAAATAGAATCACTCATCCCTCCTCTATTTCTCTACCACTTACCTAATTTAGTTTTACCCTCTCGGTCAAGTTTGCTCTGTCTTTGTTTGTTCATGGTGTTTTTTAGCATTATTTATGCAAGAGATTTATTTCTCAAAAATGCCATGAACAAACAAAGATAGAGCAAATTTGACTAAGAGGATAAAACTTAATTAGTTAAGTGGTAGAGAAACAGAGCAGGGATGAGTGATTTCATTTTTAGTTATCTTGTTACCTCATCCAGTAGTCGGGTTTGGTTAACATCATCTTCTTTAAAATCATCTCAGCCAAAGATAGAGCTCCCTTAAAGGGGTCAGATTAAAAATCAGAATCAAACCCATGAGAAAAGTCAAAGAGGACACCATGAACATAGAAATTTCCCTTACAATTTGTTTGATGATGATGAACCACTGTTGGCCACCAAGAGTCTAATGCATATCATAGAGGCTATTAAGATATCTCACATGCATCACAAATAGAGTCGTCTACCTAAGCTTGATATGAACTACATTCCTAAATTTGTAGGAGGCTATGATGTAGATTCGCAACATCATTTACAAGCCTTCCATGATGTCTGTGCTCACTATAACATTGAAAGTGGATGGCAAAATCTTAAGCTCTTTCCTAGAATACTAATTCATAGATGCTAATTATGGTATGGATCATTGAAACCAAATTCCATTCGACGATGGTCTACAATGCTAGAACGTTTCAACGAGAAACATCAAACCTATGCAAGAGTGTCCAGCCTAAGAAGATAGATCCAAGAGTGGAAACAAGAACAACGTGAACCCTTGGACATGGCCTTAGATAGATATTATGCCTTATCAAATAGATGCTTAGGTCATGATTTCTCCAAGGAAGAGCAACTTTACCACATCATAGATGGGCCTCATAATGAAATAAGGGCAACCTTGGGGATGTATACCCTAGGGCAATTATACAAACTCCAAGCCCATCAAATCAAAGAGCTAATAAGGCATGTGGCAAAAGAAGAAGGAGAGATACGTAAATGGGAGAATGTCAAGAAACACCAATGGGACCCAACTCTTCAATTGAAAGAGGTCCAAATTTATGGTAAAGAGAATGAAACTACTCTTGATAAGGTGATTCTACACAAACTTTGCTGATAAAGAAGTCTATTAAGGACCTAGAAGCAAAGTTTAATAGGATGTTTGAATGGATTAATGAAAATGTCATAACTCTTATTGACATAATTGTGAAGAAGAACATGCAAAACAAGCTAGGCGATCACAATAAACAAAGGACACAGAACCAAGAAACAACCAAGAATAATTTTTGGTAGATGAGAAAAGTGGTTGAAAAAAGTGAGGCTAAAGACTCCACCATAGACGAAGATGATGGATGCAACCTATGCATATATGACCATCCAAATGGCCAATTCACCATATTGTTGCATCTCTAGGAATATTTGGCAAGTGCCTTAAATCCAAAGTTTATGCAAAAGCACATGCCCAGGAGACTTCCTCTCCCACAAGGTAACTTTAGATAGTCCCACAATTGATTGTACCATCCTAGGGGGACTTATTACAAACCTCAACATGGTCATAAACCATAATGGCAACAACCACAGTTGTGGAGGAGGCCACCACCAAATTAGCCATACTCACTGAAACCTCACAGATATTATGTTTAACATTGTTTCTCCAACTAGTTCGGCATCCTCCACTTCAAATCGCCACTACCACTCTGCCGAGTACCATCAATACATGACATCCCCTGAAGGATCACCACCTCATCCCTCTTACCATCTAACTTACCCTCAATATTCCCATCATCCACCTCCATATACGCCACCGCTAGCAACTCAAGAAGGTTCTACACCCCAGTATCAACAAATGAGTGCCACTTGTGCTGCAAATGTGCATAGACACACTGACATCAATGGGTCCTAATCACAATGTTGGAAAAGTCCCTTCTGGAGGAAAGGCCATAAGCTGAAGCAACCCACGCATGAACCCACTACATCAACCTAGCCAGCACAGTGCCAATCTAGTGCAACACCTTCCCTACCTCAACTAACATCCTCCAATTATACACTAGGGCCACTATCCATTAGTACTATGATCCCACATCTAACTAGTGAATCTACAAATGTGGGAAGACAAATAAATCCATGCATACCATCTCATGATCAAAGATGCAATCGTGGACTAGCCATCCATAATGTTAACACATCTCATATCCTAACCCACCTTACATATAATAATCAAGTGTTTGACCAACAATTTTTCTACCTAGCCACCACACCACAAATCAGCACCCAGTGATTGGGGCATGACAGGTTCCCAATGTTTCACACATGCATGGATCCTATTCATCCACGTATTAATCCCAGCCATGGTCAAATGTTTAGTTATGAGGGTTACACCCATTCTAATCTCAGGATTTTTAAGTTCTTTTTATCTTTTTGTTTTACAATTTATTATCATTTTCCTATTTCTTCTACCTTTTTTCTAGTCATATTTTTAATTTTATTTGTATGTAATGTTGCTATTGATCATGTTGTCCATTGAGGTGAGGTTTTCTATGTTGTCAAGTCATGAGGGACTAATTATTTAGACATTGAGACTACAACTTTCATTCACCCACTCCATTAATAAGAGGTTCTTACCCTAGTCATAATGGTAATCTTTTTCATCATCCAACCTATTAATAAATCTATAATCATTGTGTCAAGATGGAAGAGTGCAAAACCAAGACAAAGTGTAAAGGGTATGACATCAAGGGAATTTGTGGATTCTCTTTGGCTACTTCTATATATTATATCATGTTGATGAGGTTGTAACCATATCCTTCTAGATCTAATGAAAAATAGGAGTAAGAGCAACTTAAAATGACATTGAATAAACTTCTATGTATCCCACTAGAAAGATACATACCCATGCTTGAATATTGGTGGCTTCTTAGAATACAAAAAAAAAAACAATAATTGTGCCATCATAATGCTCCTCCCTTGGACAAAATGCCAAGTGATGTTACTCCTCACGACTTTGATGGTCTTATGGTTGTCTACCACTGGGATTAAACGATGCAGTGTCACTGAAATGTGGTTTGGACTTGGTTTGAATCTTTGAAGCTGGACTCATAGTTATTTAACCATTAATAACGTACAAGGTTTCATTGTGACCATGGTATGACACCTCATGTCCCAATTTCTGCAATCCCTTCTATGATCCCTCTCATCTCATTGTTTGAATGTTCATAACTTATGGTTTTGTGTAGCATAGAGTCATTATCTCAATTTGATGGTTTTAACATGTGTGTTTTGTTTTATAGGTATGCATTGCATTCAACTCCTTTAGTGCCTACAGACATTATAGGTGTGGTTACACAAGGGCATCATAGGCTAAAGCTTGCTTTGGGGAGGACCCACTTGTGTAGCTTTTGCGGCTTGTACTTGTTTAACGTGACTACATAATTTTTCTTCTACCAAGTGCTCAATTTGTTACATTCTATTGTTTCCCTTATCATGCAATTAAACTGTCCCACAATCAAGCTTTCAATGCCTTTTTTCTTGCTCATTCTCGTACTTTTCACATTGACAGCTTCACCTTATCCTACTCTTGGTGCCTTCACTTAATTATCCACTTACCCAAGATGCTAAACTTAACCTACAACCTTCCAATCAATCCTATAGCTTCATTTTGCATGTTCATTGGCCTTAATAAAATTGAAATTTTTGGACCTCAACATTGGGTTTGTCCTAATGTCATGTACATGACATCGCATACCCAACATCAAGTCTCAAAAATACTATAAATATGACCCCTGCAGTACTTAGAACTTCATTTCCATCATTTGCTACTAAGGGAGTTGTTGAATTATTTTCTCGTGACTTAGAGCTCTGCACCTCCATCTTCCACATGTAATATCTAACTCTTTAATGTTTTGCTTTCCATGCTGTTTGAATCTATCTGAACCCAGAGTGTTCAACTAAGTCATGGGAGGATGCATGCATGTAAACCTTATGTTGATTTGCTAAAATTTTCTATTTCCCAAAAGGCATTATAAGGGTAAGAATGTTGAAAACCTTAGGAATTATAATGCAAAATCACTCATGGTAATGCTAAAACTCTAATTTTTCTAACCCATGGGCCCATAATCATTATTCTAAGCCACATATAATGAAAAAGGACCTAGTTGTGATGGGGTCGTAGAAAGAGATAGACACTTTTTGAGGATTTTTCTTAAAAATTTTCCTAACCCTGCAATCATATGCATAATGAGCTTAATGAACTAAATTTATGAGCATGGTATGAGTTGATCAATTATAATAAATATAACCTTGGCAACACATGGTTTTTTCTTAATTGCATATGGCCCCAAAAAGAGTTCCTCAAGGTGAACCCTCGTAGAGAGCCACTAAACATCCACATGGTGGCTGTTGCTAGCAAGGAGAACATGAGGAACATGTTGAACAGGAGGCCCAGTCTTTCAGTATTCATTAAGAGGCCCCTGCTACTAGGCAATCAGCCCAAGGTGAGGTGATAGAAATACCGATTCCCGAATAGGAACAACATCTCACATTGCCCCCTGAATACCTTGTTGCCACCTTGGAAAAGTCCACATTGGCTTTAGTCATTCTGCAAATGAACTTTGGCCCATTGGTGGAATTTGCTTTAGAAGCAATGTGAATGCAACTCAAAGCATCTCCATTGTGGCCTAACTTGTGTGACAGTGGTGAATGGTACCTAGGTGAAGTCCATCAATTCTAGCATTATATGGACAAAGGCACCACTGTTAATATCTATGGGGTGATTATCTCTTGTGTAGTCAAAGACATTGTTATAGCTCTCGATCTACCCAATGAAGGGGCTAAGGTTGCTCACCTATCCACCAAATCTAACCTCGAAACAAAGAAATTATGGATGAGGCAAGCGAACAACAAAGAAGATAAGTCATATAATGAGATGAGTTTAAAAGAGAAAACCTATTTCAAGATTGGGATGCACCACATGTTTCCCACCAAAGGACTCAATCGAATCTCCACTTATGCAACTAGGGGAAGTGTCATTTTAATGGGCAAATTTGCAGCCAACCTTCCCCATTATTTCACAAAAGTCCAACCGTGATTCAAAGAAATGAAGTTAGGAAGACCAGCACTTCTATTTCCCTATCTAATCAAAAAGTTGTGTAAGCGCACTGAAATCCTACAATATACCAATGATATCCTTGAAAGGCTTAGCATGCCTCCTTTGCAAAACTCCTTAAAATTGCAACAACAAGAAAGGATTTTGGTGAAGAGCAAGAAGCTGAAAAGGAGGTAGGACCAAGAACAAAAACACATTGTCCACAAGCACAAGATCCACCACTATCACTATAAGATTATAGACCTTCAATGAGCCACTTGCAAAGGATCCTTGAAACTGTCAATTGGGGAAGCAAGGATGAGGCCAATGTTTTTCGAGTTATGGATGACACCATACAACCCATCATATCAGCTAATCCAACAAAGGAAGAGATCTCAATTTAGTTAGGAGAAGGGGGATCTCAATGATCACACTAGATCATAGGAAACACTGCATCCTTGCAAGTCACATTGGAAATTGCAGAAGGCACCACATTCATGGTGCTACAACATGAGGATGTAGTAGGCGTAGTAGAGGTGATCACCAATCACATCAAAAAGTTGTTCAACATTCCTGTTTATACCTTCGACTGATCTAGTAGGTACCAAAGATGCACAAATGCTAGTCAGGACCTTAATGACTCTTGCAGTGCATCAAGATGTGCTTGATCACTTGCTGCAAATGGGTCAAGTGATGACCACTCTATTTGACATCCCCAGTGATGTCACTACAGCTCAATCGAAACTCATCACCACCAAAGGAAAGTTGGTCATGGAAGAGGTCAGGGTAGAACATGCAAAAGTTGAGGTACAAAGATTGTAAGAAGAGTTGGTTGCCCTGTGAGTTGAATGATGGGATCCTACCCATTTTGTCACACTAGACCAATTGGAGCAATTCAAGATAGAGGAGCTCACTAAGCTAGAAAAGGAGAGAGCAACTATAGAGTGAGAGAAGGAGACTGTGATTTGGAATGCCTCTATTGCTAATGCATAATCTCATATGTATAAAAAGGCACTAACCACCATCCAGGAAGAAAATAAGTAGCTCATTGTAGAGAATCCTTGGTTGACCATTATGGAAAAACAAAATAACATCTTCGAAGAAAGCATCCATCAGTTGCGAGAACAATTGGTAAGGGTCAACCAAGATATGAGTATATTGGCCTAAGAGAATAGAACTCTCTCCATGGAGGAAGTATGCACTATTCATCAAAAGTTGACCATCAAGATCAACGCATGGTAGAATGAGGTCAAGAAACATAAAAAATTAAAAGAAAACTTTTGTGACCAAGTTGGCATGTACAAGGAAATTAATGAAAAGGAATACATCAGCTGCTTATCAACATAGAATTCTGAATTGTAGTCCATCTTGGACAACTATGCTATGGTCCAACAAGCAAAATTCAAAAATAAGGACTTGCAGATCAAGGATTTAAAGGAATACATGGCATTAGCTAACCTTAGATATAACAACCTCACCATGTTAATAACAAGTCGTCCCCAAAGTGAGATGGAGAAAGAAGTGATGACCACCTATGCACTATATGAAAAAGAGTTTGTAGATTGGAAAGACACTTTGCAAAAGTTGTAGGTGACAAACTTGAAGTTGGAGGTGGTCAAAACTAGTTATCAGGGATAGAAAGATGTAGCTTCAAACCTAGCTCGGAGATTGACATAATATCTTGAACTTAGGGATAAAGCTAGGGCTTCTAAATGTAGTCTTGGCAAACTATGCTAACCATGCTCTAGAGCATAGTTCCAACAGTTAGATAAATTTTATAAAACATGAGGTTCAGTGTTGACTATGCTAACTACACTCTAGAGCATAGTCACAGTAGTGAGAGCATAGTCCTAGCAATTAGAAAAATTTTGCAAAACTGATATCTTCCTACAAACTATGCTAACTAACTACACTCTAGAGCATAACCTCAAAAGTTAGAAAATCTTCCAAAATCTTTCTTTCATCTCAAGCCAACTTGATAGCCTTTGGCTTGACACTTAGGCAAATTTTCAAAACTAGCCATTTTTGTGTAGACTACACTCTAAAGCATAGTCCTAGCAAGGAGAGCATAGTTAAGACACTTAGAAAATTTTGTAGCTGCTGTCAACACTTAGAAAAGTTTTGCAATTCTAGTCTGTTTGTGCAAACTACGCTGACTATGCTCTAGAGTGTAGTCCTAGCAGTGGGAAGCGTAGTCTCACACTTAGAAAAATTTGCCTAATTTTGACACTTAGAAAAATCTATAATTCAGATCTAGTGGCCCAAATTTGATGGTGTTTCATTGGCCCCTCTTTGTTAACATTTGAAGGAATGGCTTGAGAGACATCAATAAAGAATGGCAAAACACCATAGTAAGCTCAGCATCAACATCGCTTGTCAGTACCCAATCATAGGTTGCTTCACCATGCTTAAGAATGATAAGGGTAATGGTATGTTGAAGATAAAGGTTGTAGGAGATGTGCTAGGGGATAACAAGGAAATGAAATGCAAACGGTGTGATACTGTAAGATGCGGCACCAAGGTGGCTTGTCACCATAACAATGACCTCTCATTAGAATGCTTATCAAAGAGTTAGCGTCCATGGTACCAGAATGGCTTGCCCTTAAAATTGTGACCTCTCGTCATAGTGCTTATGAGAAGGTTGATGTAGATTTAGGGTTGGACTAGTTATGACATTGCAACTCTGTTAATTTTTCTTGGAAACATGTTTTGTCCTTTTTTTGTGTTTTGACTATGCAGTGAACCTACTTTAGGCTCTACACATTACAGGGTGCTAACTACAGGATGCCTTTCATCATGTGGGCTATGTGGAACCTAACAATCTTTACTTTAATGCAATTGTTTCATGTCTACAGGACAGGTGTTTCCTCCCCAAGATGAGTTACATTACATTCACTTGGGCTTTGACTAGCCCATAGAGGCTCCCCACGAGATGAGTTGCGTTATGTCCACTATGGGTTCTGTGGTTCACTTAGAGAAAGTGCCATGTGCATCAGAGGAGTTTGCAAGCTTGGTGACATAGGGGAAGGTAGGGAAATGCAAGGTAAAAGGAGTAAATGCAAGTAGGCTATAGCAAGGTAATAAGGATATGCACTCTTGAGTGGCTTAGCTAGTCTAATCATGCACATCAGAGCAATGTGATGACTTGCCTACTGCAATGACATGCGTCTTTGCACGACTGCCCCTAGGGCTTCGTCCTACAAACACAATGCAGAGAAAACAAGAAAATAACCACACAACATGAGATGAGAGTAAACTGCTAGATGCAAGGGTGCTACAATAGCTAGACTAGTTGCAAGTGCTCGAAGAGCTAGTGAAGGTGTCAGGGTGATGACGTTGCAACTACTCTAAATTGTTGTACTGACGATGAGGGCCCAAAGCTCCAGAAAAATGCCCAAGGCCAGTAATGCTGCAAGTGTTGCATGGAGCTGGTAGTGCTGATGACCATGGCAGGAGCTTTGAAAGGTCACCAAAATGCCTAAGGGAGATTCTTGAAGATCAACAAAATGTTGAGGGGCAGGAATGCTGCAAATGTTTCAGAGGCCTCTTTTGATGATAGGAAATCCATTATGGAACCACAATGTCCCATCCCACCCATGAGGTGTAGGTAGATGGTGTGGATTTGGAAGTATTGTTGCTTGCTTGTCCTTATAACTATGTGTGTTGAACTGCGAATCCAGTTTAAGGTCTTGGTAGACCATGAACTCAATTTAAGGTCTTGGCAGATCATGATATGCTAGTTTATAGTCCTAACATACTACTGTGTGCTAGTTCAATGTCACAGCAAATGATGGATGTTGTGCCATTTTAATGTCATGACCCAAGGACGAGTTGTGCTAGTTTTGCATGATAGTGAACAATCTGGGCTAGTTTATAGTCGTAGTGGACTATCTATGCTAGTTCAACATCATAGCGGACTATATGTGCTAGTTTATAGTCATATCAGTCTATTCTGTGCCAATTTAGAGTCATAGCGAACTTCTACATACCTTGCTTTTTCAATGATGAGATGTTGCATGTTATGCATAGTATGACTTCAAGTATGAGTAATTCACCAATTTGGCAAATTCATTGCCATCATGGTCAACAAGCCTGAATGCTCCATTGTCATAGGCCTTAATGACCAAGAAAGGCCCTTCCCAGTTGGCTGAGAATTTGTCTGCAGGTTCGTGAATGGCCTTGAGGACAAGGTTCCCCTTCTTGATTGGATGTTGATGTTGATTATGACAATGCTTTTGCTATTGTGTTTGTTGGTACTGCTTAATACGATCAAGTGTCTACCTGCACTCTCCTCTATTGAGTCATTTTGAGCCTCATTGATGAAGCTTAAGAGGATTACATGAAGCGATGGAACCTACAATTTAAGAGGCAGGATTGCTTCAGACCCATAAACTAGATTGTATGGCATCTTACCTATTGCAGTTCTTCGTGTTGTGTGGTAGGCCCAAAGTACATAGGTCAACTACTCATGCCATCACCGTTTGTTGCTATTGAGCATCTTCTTTAAAAGATTGACGATAACCTTGTTTGTGGCCTCTGCTTGGCCATTTTCCTATGGGTAGTAGGACAATGAAAAGGAATGTTTGATTTCAAAGTGCTCACAAAAGGCTTTGGTCTCAGCACTGCTAAATTGTGGCCCATTATCTATGACTATGGTCATGGGAAAACCAAAAGTGGATCACTATGTTATCAAGTATGAATTTGCAAACTTGCTATGATGTAGTCTTCCTGAGGGGAATAGCCTCAACCCACTTCGTAAAATACTTAGTTGTAGTTATAATGAAGCTAGGCCATGTGGAGGATGTAGGCATGATAGGTCCTATGATGTCCAACCCCCAACATTGGAATAGCCACGTGATCTACGTTGTGTGTAGTTCAATGGGTGGCACATGCATTAATTTGTCATGTCATTGACACGTATCACACGTCTTGACCTTGGAGATGCAATCACACTCCATGTAAGGCCAATAGTAGCCTAAGCATCTAATCTTCATCGCCATTGCCCTAGGTGCTATGTGGCCAATGTAGAGTCCCTTGTGGACTTGGTCAACAATTGTCTATGCTTCTCTATCATTAACGCATGTTAATAGTATGCCATGGTAGGATCTACATCATAGTATGCTGTCACCCACGATGATATATTACCACGATCATTTTCACACCGCATCCTTTTGGGCAATGGTTAGGTGTTGCAGAGGTTCACCCTATAGAAGGTACGCTTTAATGTCGTCATACCACTCTACTACATGGGTTGTGCTTATTGTGGCTATAAATGCAATATCGGTAGTTTGTATGACACACATAGTGCAATCCACTACTACAATGGGTAAGGCATGAAACATTTCAAGTACAATGCTTAAGGCTAATGTCGCTAATGCATCAGCAATGGCATTTTCATTGTGGGGGATATGCTAAACATTAGAAGTTGAAAATTGCATGAGCAAGTGCTTTGCTAGATCACAATAAGGTTGCAAGTATTTGGCTCTACAAGCGTAAACCTCTATGACTTGGTTGACAACCAATTGCAAATTACCTTAGATCACTAGGTTTTGTATTCCTAAGTCGCAAGCTGCTAAGATACCTTGGAGGAGACCTTCATATTCCACCACGTTGTTAGTGCATGAGAATGCGAAACGATACATGAAGGGTCAGATCTTCCTAGAGGAGAACATGATTACTACAATGATGCTATCCCCTTGAGAGGTTGAAGCACCATCAAAGTGTAAGAGTGCTTTGAAGTTGTCAAGCACTTGGCTTATGCTAGTGACATGCTCATTTGGAAATTTTGGATCCATCATTGCTTGATTGTCAATTGGGAAAGTCATAAGTTACGTGGCTATTTCTTGACCTTTGGTTGATGCTTGTGCAATGTAATGCAGGTCAAACTCCACAATTATTGCGTTCCAACATGCAAAGTGACTACTCTCGTAAATGTTCATTGTAATGGCTTGGAGTACATTGATCTTGTACATGATGTTAACTTGGCTGCAGAAAAGATAATGCCTCCACTTCTTAAGTGCGAAGATTAAGGCAAGGAAATTCTTTTCTACATCATTATATTTTGCTTCATAGGCAACTAATGCATGGCTTAGGTAGTATACGAGAACCTCTGTACCATTGTCTCACTTTTGACAAAGTAGAGAAGCGATGGATATGTCTAAGGTAGCAAGGTAGATGTAGAAAGATTTATCTCCTTGCAAAGGGTAGACTATTGGAAGTTGAGTTAACTCCTGTTTAAGGTTGTCAAATGCCTCTTGACATTGAGATGTTCACTCAAAGTGGACTCCCTTTTTTAGAAAATGTTACATTAGTTGCAACTTGTTAATCAACCATGTAATAAACCGTTGTATAAAATGAAATCTACCTTGTAACCCTTGTAGCTCCTTAAGGTTGGTCGGTGGTGCTAAGTTGATAATGGCCTTAACCCTATCGAGGTCTACATGTACGCCTACTTTAGATACTATGAAACTTAGTATGCAGCCCGTCTTGACATCGAAGACACATTTCTTAGGATTTAACCCACGTTCATGCTTCAAACAACGTTTGAGCATAAGGTCTAAGTCATTTGCATGGTTCTGTGATGCCTTGGACTTAACTACTATATCATTAATGTAATAATTGAGCAAACCTAACAAGTAATCACTAAATATGTACGTCATGGCTTGTTACTAGGTCGCTCCTACATTCTTAAGCCTAAAGGGCATGATTGTGTAACAAAATGTACCCTAAGGGGTCATAAACGTAGCACTAAGCTAGTGTTTTAGGTTGATCTGAATCTGATTATATCCCAAGAACCTATCCATGAAGGACAACAAGGCATGATCAATCGTAGTATAAACCAATTGATCACTACTAGGGAACAAAAAATCATCTTTAATGTTTGCCTTGTTCAAGTCCCTAAAGTCTATGCAAATGCATACACTTCCATTTTTCTTGGGTATGACCATGATGTTGGAGTCCGAGTCTACTTAGTCAACTGCCCAAATGAAACAAACCTTGTAAAGCTTAGTGATTTCATTGTGCGCTACCAATGCCACCTTAGGCCTAACTTTGTGAGCTTTCTACTTAACTGGTTTTATGTTGGGATCAAAGATTATGTTGCATTGCACTATGTAAAGATCTAAGCCTGGCATGTCTTTGTAAGACCATGTGAATGCCTTAATCTTTTCATTGAGTACCTTTGCGATGTTTTGGGCATGTTGAGGCTCTGACAAAGAACTAATTTTTAGTGTTTTCACCTCGCCGGTAGGTGTTGCTATAGGGACATCAACAAAGGGATCCTTGATGATGTCACAAGCCTCTAGATCTAGAATCCTAACTAGATGGTCTAACCAGTCTAGCGATGCCTCCACAAATGTTATGTATTCATCATAGGCTATGGGCTCAAGGTCTAGGCATTGAGGGTCAACGCATCACATGAGATCACCATGAGGCCTAGTTAGGACTAGAGGTGAGTGAAGATGCTCGTATGTAGTCATGTTGAAAAATCCTACAATAATCCTACAAAAACAACCAGAAAAATGTCAATTTGCACCTATCTTAACAAGAGAAATATGCATAAAATGAAGGAAAATAATGCAATAAAATTCACCTAACTATGCAAATGTGATTTTAAAAGGCAAGGGATGTGTGGATCAGTTTTAGGCCTCGACAGGCCATGGGGTTACTAGTTTAAGGTCTTAGTGGACAGTGAAGTCCCAGTTTAACATCTTAATGAACCATGATGTGCACTAGATGAGCAAGGCTTGGTGCATCAAGAAGGTGGAATTGGCCTCAATGCTCACTGGGGGATAAGAAAAATTCAAAAGTTTTCTAAGTCTAGGATGACTAGAAAAATCAAAAAAATTTCTAAGTCTAGTAACTATGCTCCCACTCAACTACACTTTGCATTGTTGAGTGTAGTTTTAGGGTAGGTGAAAAAGTTAAGTGGTTCCTAAGGGTATAAAAGCCCATTTCACCTTGGGTAAAATTTGTTATTGTCAAAGTTAAAAACACAAAATTTTCATAGCATAGCATGGCTTGTAGAGCATAATCACCTATAGTGACCGAAAATATTGGTAGTTGGAAAACACCGAGGGGTCGACGGGCACGACAGTTTTGTCCCCGTACCCGTGGGAGGGCCGTGCTGGGTGTGTGCGGATATGAGGCACCCTGAATCGTCTGGTCGATTAGACAAGGACTTACGTTGACATCTATATAGCCTTTTGCAACATGTACTTATGAGACGGAATGGAAATGCGAAATAATGCTTGAAAGTAAATAAAGAAAAAAATGTGACAACAATGCAAAGTAATGCTTAACAGGGAATAAAACAAAAAAAATAATGCAAATGCGACAACAGGCAAGAAATAAAGTGTGTAGTTAGAAACATGCACTGCTCCAAAGCTACAAGCTTGCTCTATCAGGGAGAATACAATTAGTTGCACAGTCTGACGGAGTTCAGAGATCCCGAGAGTAACCAGGATATGTCGAGCAAAGTAGGTGGTGCGCTTTGGGGTGGACTTAGATGTTGACAGTGCAAGGATTCTACCAAGCTGGTAGAAAAGGGGGGATAGAACAAAATGCTAGCTAAAAGTGCTAACTATTTGCAGTGTCAAATAGGAAGCTTACAATATTATCGCAATGTGTTGAGGAGAGAGCTTGAACGCCAGAGAAAAAAAAAGTAGGAGACTTAGCGACAGAGTGCCAACCGAACCGGGCATTGGACCTCTTTTGAATGCTGTTTTTCAAAAAATTCTGAACTCTTTGAATGCTGTTTCGTTCAAAATTTTTCGACCCTTTTAATGTTGTTTCTCGGGGTATTTATAGAACCAAAGGACATGTGTTGACCTGCTAGCGTCACACATGCCGCATATGACCATTGGACCTGCAAGACCGTTGTAACGCAAACCTGCTATGTTATAATTGTAAACCTGCCAAGCCGTAATTGCATCGTCAGCATCTGAAGACATGTGCCAACGGTCCAATTAGGTGAAGTGCATTGATATCGCACAACCACCTACATGCCTTATTGTGCTTCATAGCGTAGCGTGCTTGGCGTAGCATCTTGTTGTTATTCATTCTGCTATATGTGCGATGCATGCTTGCTACACTACGTAGCGTAGCGTAGCATAGCAACTAGCCTTAGTCGCGAAAGCTTTGCCGATTTATCAACTTTGCTTCCTGCGATGCATGCCTCACAAACTCTGCTGCTTTTGTCCTTCAAGCTACCTTCTGTCTCTTCTGCAGAATTGCTACACCTCCTCATGAACTCAACTGACCGGCCTAAACTCAGAGTGTTCTCCTCCTGATGAACTGTCGTAGTGCTTGTGCGGGTTGCAAGGCCTAGTGAAGCTAGAATGACCTCACATTTTTTGAGATGTTTCATCACCAAAATGTCATGTTGAAGTGAACGCCAACACCCCAGACTAACCAACGTTGACGAGGATGAGCAAGCACTGGAACACCTACCATAGGCATGCATGGAGAAGCAAAGGGCATCACCATCTACCAAGTACCTCGACTACACTCTCCCTTTTTTCATTTTTTCCTTTGCTTTGCTCGAGGATTTGGGGTTTGTGTTGGTGATGCCCTGTTGTGGCAAGGGCTACTGCCACTGTTGTCGCTTTAACTACTATGGCAACGAGGGTATGCATGCTAGGCATGAGGGTTTGAAGATCAAGGGTTTTGGAGATTGAGTGGGGAATTAGCGCTAGGTTCTAGTGCAGTTATGGTCGCAAGTTTGAAGAGTTTATCACTAAAAAATTTTTTGTTTATATGCATTTGTTTATTTTTTTACGCGGCAAGGGTGAAGTGGTTCAACCATGGTGGCCAAGGATGGTTGATTGTGCATGCAAGGTTTGCTATAAAGAATTTTTTTTATTTTAGATTTTGCACATGTAGGGCAAGGGATTTGTGTCTTGGTGACGATTACCAAGAACTATCACCCGTGAGATTAGTGGTAGGGCTTGGGGAAAAAATTCTCTCTTTTTGAAAAATGCATGGCTGGGATGGCCATGGTGGGAGCTGTGGCCAAGGACTAAGGTTCAGCAGCTACCTTAGGGATGCCACTTGCAAGGTAGGGGTACAACAAAGGGTTCACCTTTCAATTTTCTTTGTAAAAACAATGTTTTGGCATGCATGATATGCAAGAATGTGGACACCAGTGGTGGCCTACATGGCACACCATGGGCTAGAGATACTACAGAGAGTCTTTGCCATCCCCCTCTTTTTTTGTATTTTTCTCATTTTTAGAGGAAAAGGAATGCAGGGAAGGTATGTTTTGGAGGCCATGGAAGCCTTGGAGGTGTCATGCCCTATGGCTAGGATGCATAACTGCAGAGCCTGTGGGAGGGGGCAACACCAAGGATGCATTTTCTACATTCTATTGTTATTTCTCTATAGTGCAGGGTCAATGTCGTAAGCAATAATTAGTTTTTTTTTTTTAAGATTTTTTGAAGTTTTGGGGCTACACTCCATGGGGAGCATAGCCAGCAATTCAAAACTTTTCACAATCTAGGACTACGCTCTGCAGTCTCCAAAGTGTAGACAATGTTAGCTAGAGTTGGAAAATTTTTCATATTTTTCTAAACTATGCTCCCGAAGGTAGCCTAGAGTAGGAATTTTTTACATGTTTTCTGGACTACGCTCCCCAAAGAGGTAATCCAGAGTTAGGATTTTCTTGCGATTTTCCAAACTACACTACCCAGAGTTAGAAAAAATTTTGAAAACTCTGTGGAAAAATGCTAAACCTATGAGATGCAAAATGTTGATGTTAACTTGCCAAAATGTGCAAACTATAGTGCTAAATATGCAAACATGCAAAGAGAAATGCTAATGCTATGCAAAACATGTTGTACCCTAGTGAGTACAAGGTGCATCAAATGTGTTTGTTGACGTCATGTATCCACGGGGCCTAGGGGGGCCCTAAGATGGTTTTTGCTAACTTATGCCACGTTATGCTAATTTTTGCTAAGTTTAATTTAATGTATTTTTGCCAAAATTTGCATCCAATGTATACTAACACTTCGTATGTTGCCTTGCGCTTGCAGAGTGTTGCTAAAACCCATCCTAATCATTGTGGAGCTCGTTAGCATTTTATGTTGCATGAATGAGCCTGTACCCAACACGCCTACACCCGATATGCGAGTGGGTTATCAGGCAATGTGGTTTCAACCATGGGCATCCAAGTTCCTGACATTCCTACTATAGCACTTCAGTGTGATGATATGATCACACTTAACAATGAAGGTTGCAAGTGTTATTACCAAGACATTGCTGCTTGGGGCTAACCAAAACATATTAAGGTTTATGTCCGATGAGCCCACTACCGGTGATGGCAAAGCAAGTGGTTCAGGATGAGGCCTTAGGGGGATTTGTCTCTTACCTAAGATTTGGCAGATTCCAGAGTTCTTTTGCTATAATAAGAGCAAAATCCTCTTTGTTGCTCTATGCATGCATACGCTATTCCAGGAATCACTTGGAACTATATACTGTGCCAGAGGGTAAGTGCTCATGATTTCTTCATTGTATTGCTTACTATTAGCTCATGCTAAGTTTTTCTAACTATTAATCTCTCATGCTTACTGCCAAATTCAAAGTGGATAATGAGGATCTCCATGATGAAGAAGAGGCTCTTGTCTTGACTCGCATTGCCCTAGAGGTGTTCTCCTCTAGTTCAAACATTCAGGAGGCTATCCTTGAAAAATTGGAAGATGATCTAAAGGATTACCTTGAGTAGTACCCAAAGGCGTTTAAGTGGTGCAAGACCTATGATTGGCTTGATGAGGGGTGGGCTAATGGTAAACTCAACCTCGAGGAGTTGGTTACATCACCACCACCTCTGTCTCGCACACCATTTGTTCCACATAGGCACCTATCACTCTAGCTCTTATGCCTACTCACATGCACCTACTGATTTGCCCTTGCAGAATGCTAATGTCATTTTTTCCTATGTTGCAACTATAGTTGCTTCAAGAGAGGTGATAGTGGTCACCACAGGCTACACTAAGACCACCCTCATCATGAAAGATGGTGATGTGGAGGGGGTGCAGCATTGGTTGTGCCATCAAGTCTCAAAGGCATTGACCAGTCAACTCACATGAGCTAGGTTAATGGACCTTTTCTTGGCCCTTAGCCCAACCATCCTAGTGGCCAAAATGGTTACCATCATTGACTCTTTCAGCAATGACGTCCATCACTTTATCACCCGCGTGTGCAAAGTGAGGGTAGTCATGGACCTGGATAGGGCCTTCTTTGCTAACCCCTTTGGCCTCTCCACTAATGGCTTGTTGGTCATTAACAAGGCCAATTAAGAGGTGGACTACAAAGGAGAGATTGAGGAGTAGTTAGAAGCCACCCGATCTCATAAAGGCATCCTAATTAAAGATGTACATATGCATGAGGTCTGGAGCTCTACCCTTTCTTCCGCACTTGCGCCTTCCTGAAGTTGCTTTGCCAAGGGAAAATCCTTAGAGTGGAGTAGGTGCATGTGATGAAGGAGGTGCTACAAGAGGGCACAAGGTTTAATTGGACATCTTACATCACCACCAAACTACACATAGAGTTTACCAGGCTATGTTGCAACCTCCAAGCGAGGTCTCATTTACACTTTGTATTTTTTGTAGCGTATCTAAAAAGGTTCATGGAGCTTCTTGTGGTCTAAGATAGTGGGAAATGGGTAGTATAGGACTATGAGTAGCTATCCAAGCCTTGGGTAAAGCACATGTTTGCAACCACTCACTCAGAAGATCCCCCAGAGGGGATCAATGAGTTGTACTCAATGATGACCAAAGGCCACCTGGGGTGATAACATTATTCTCATGAAAATACAAGCAAGTGCCCCCCAATTATCATTGGGGGTGTGAACAAGGCCAACTGCTATATTGCAAAAATGATGGGACCCTCCAAGATAAAGATCAAGAAGCCATGCCTAGCAAAGGAGGCTGCTCCTACAGTTGGACAAGCAAGTAGCAAAAAGATCTGCCTCAAGATCCCTAGTTTATGAACAAATGTCATAGGTTAGTATATGTATAGATGCATTCATTTTATATTTTTATGTTTATATTTTTTATGTTTTCTACTATGCTATGCTAATGCTAAAATGTTATATTTGTAAATTAGGCAAGAGAGCTACTGAAGCAGCAGAAACGACTATAGCAGAGGCAACCCCTCCTCAAGTTGAGGAGGAGGAAGAACACAGGAAGGAGCTACATGAGGCTACAAAGACCTTCTAGCAGTTTGAGGTATGGGGTTGTTTCACCTTTATAGAGGTGATTTTGCCAACCTCTTTGATGATGTGCTACTAGAAGATCCCCTTACTCTTACACCTGAGGGCTTATTAGGTAAATGCTTTAAATGACCATTTGTTGTTGTTCTTTTGCTCTTGCATCTTTGGCTATTTAGTTGTTGCTGATTGCAATGCTATGTTGCAATCTTAAATATACCTACTATTGGTCCATTGTCCATGCCTACTTACCACATGAAGCCATGGGTAGAGATGCCAAACAAGTTTACCTTCATGGAAGGCATCGTTGAGGATATGGTAGATCTCCTAAAATAGGTGAATCCCAAGCTCAATATGCATGTTGTTCTTTTGCTTTACCAATTTTAACGCTTAGCCTGTGGCTAATTTTGATTTGCTTATTGTATGCTAATAGGTTCTAAACTCCGCTGGGATTTGAACCAAGTGGCTAGAGTAGATGTCATCCCTAAATACCTCCCTGAAGTGGAACAAGTGCCTCGCCATGTGTATGAGGTAGCTAGCAAGTGTGCACTTTCTTGCATGAAAGCATTATGGGCTTGTAGGCACTTGAACAAGAACCTGTGGAAATGCATGCACAAGCTATAGGAAAGAGTGACAAGCCAAGACACAAAGCTCAAGGACCTCGAGTCTCGATATGACTTCTTGGAAGCTTAATCAAGGGAAAATATTACCTAGCAAACCGTAGAGATTGATTGTGTCAGGTACTAGTCAATGATTTGGGGCAAGAATAAAGCCACCTAGGAGATCATTGAGTAAAGGCTACATATGGACCTGCTTGCCCAAAAAAATCAGGATTGAAAGAATTTCAATACTAAGGTGTGCAAGTGGGGGCATATGCAAAAAAATCGCAAACACCACTATAAACGTGAGTGAGATGCATATCTTTAGCAGCTTAAAGAAGAGTCTATCAAGAGCTGCTGCCTTGAGATGTTTGTTGAGGTGATTGGCTGGAGATAGGCCTTCAAGATATTTGCTCATCACACAGTGATTAGTGGTTCCCTAGAGAGGAAGATCATCATGCCCTCAAGGGAGACTTCGTCTGTCATTTTTTCTACGCAACCACCTGCATGGACCACTATGAACAAAGGCAAGACCCTTGTGGGTGTTGACTTTGGCCAAGAGGATTGGATGTAGCTATTTGAGGTTGAGATCCTCTGATGTTTGGAGGAGGGCCTTGATAGCTTACCTCCAAGCATGGTCAATGCAGGACACTCTCAAGTTAGTTTTCTATGTTGTTTTTAGCTTTTGTGTTAGTTTGTATATTATTTTTATGCTTATAGGTTTGTTGTTTTTGTTGCATTGTTAATAGGCACTAGTGGATGCTATAGGCCCCAGTAGTGTAGTAAATGAAGATGAACCTCCACCCCCACCTAGTGCCACTAGTTGAGCATATCTTGATGTAGCCCTGCTGTTAGGTGTTTTTGCATTTTTTTGTGTATTTTTGTTGTATGGTGTGGATGATTGCGCTATGTACTATGATTATGAAGTGTAATGGATTTTTCTTTTGCTATACGGAGTGCATGATGTATAGAATTTTGCATTTGTTTATTATATGTTTGATGCTAATTGATGAGTGGCGAGGTACCCCTACACTCAATCATACGAAACAAGCGTCGCACGCGCGATCCGGTCAAACTCCGCAGACAGACTAGTTGTGGCACCTAGACAGTTATCCTTAGGTCGTAGTTCGTTGTCTTTCCACCTGGACTAGTATTGCATTTGTCATGTATGGTTTAGTCCAGATGAGGTGTATGATGTGTTCCTAATCTATGCTACTCCTGAAGGCAATGGAAAATACGATTAACTAAACTAAGCTAGGAGGAAAATGGTAAGAAAATCTAATCTAGCCTCAGTGCGATGAGCAACCGATTCCTTGATCAACCGTACACATCTTGGACCTCATGCACGACTATCACTGGGACTACCAAGTGTAGATTCTAGGTACACCACTGGGATTACCAAGCGCAGATCCCAAATACGCCACTGGGTTACTAAGTGTAGATCCTAGCTACACCACGGGGCTACCAAGCAATCACAATTAAATGCTCGTAATCAAGCCGTACTCATTCTGTGTTCTAGGAGTTTAAGGGTGAGAGAGAGAAAATAGTAAATAACATTAAATAAATAAATAGATAAATAAATGACAAAGTGAATGCTGCAATGATGAAGTAATCTCGATCTTTATTGCTAGTCATGTGCGTGTCCAAGTACAGCACACTCACATAAAGACACTGTACAATCACATTCACCACACTGCGGGTAGACATGGGAAAAAAATCTAAATCTGGAGGGATTAAATTGCTAGAGCTTCGCTACTTCTAACTGGGATGTCAAATGAGGGAGAGCTACCTCTTATTTATAGAAATTGTGGCTGACTGCGATATCACATACTCGATATCGCGACCCATGATATAACGTGGGTGCGTTATCATGGGTGCCTTAACGCAACCACCAGCAATATGAGAAATTTCATGTCTCATCATACCCCCATGACTGAATGAAAACTCGTCCTCGAGTTAAAGTGAGAACAAGCTACATTGATTACACAGTGGATAGGTATGGGATTATTAGATGGAAAAATGGGATGATGCTGCAATGTGGGAAGAAAACAAAACAAAGACACAACACACAAAATATTTACAAAAATTTGGAACTCATGTAGTTCCTGGTGGCGGTGACTCCTCCATAGGTGTCTTTCCCTTTTCTTGTGCTCCAGGTTTGGGGATTTGATAGCATTGAAGTACGACCTAGAGTTTCTCCTCTTGTAAGGCCTTGAGTGCCTTGGCATGCGGGTAAGTTTTCACTTCTGCCATAGAGGCAGCCCAGTCAGCCTTCTCTTTTTCTTTTGCCACCCTTTTATTCTCTGTCAATAGTTTATTAAGTTGCTCGATTCTGAAAGTGTCCAGCTGGTTCTAAGCAACCTTTGGCCCTGTATTCAAAAGGTTTAATACTTCCAAAATGGCTTGAACAAAGAAGTCAACAGTCACACCATAATTTTCAACCATGGTGCCTTCTTCTTTATTATGCCAAAATTGGTACATTTCCCCTGAGTACCAGGCATCGCTTTCAGAGAGGGTATCTCCTGCTTCTGCCTACCCAGACCGTACGATAGGAGGATCTTCTTAATGAACACTGAATGATTATTCCTCCTATTCTGCATGTTGTCTGGTAGGATCATGTCTTCCACCTCTTCGAGATCATTTGATCGCACCTTGAGCAGGACCTTCCTGTTGTCTGCATTTCGGGTCCATCTGCAATCACACAGGACCAATTGTTAGTAAGGTTGTTACCAAAGTTAGGTTATACCTTACTTCATGCCTTAATAGATTTACTTTATTTCTGTGTGATGTTAATTATTGGAAGAACATGTCCCTGAAATATTATAATGTTGAGTCCTCTTTGCTTAGGTGGTTTCCAAATTTAATTTTCTGGTATAGCTAAGAGGATGAAATTGTTTTTGACACATTCTACTCTTAATTTTAGAACTAATTACCCTTAAAGATGTCCTTTGGGTAATGATGAATCTCAAAAACAATTTATGCGCTATCCAGCATGTGCCCCTCCCCCATGACTAAGCTGAACACTCTGGGTTCAAGTAGGTTCAAACAGAATGAAAATCGGAGTACCAGCAAGCGAGTTGTGGATATGAAAGCAAGGGACGTGCAATCGCAAGTCGTAGGGAATGTACCAAATTTTTAATATTTCTTTTGAAATTAATCAATGTAAACTAAGGACAGATGGACTAAAGGGTTCTAGGGTAATTCAACTAGTTCTGAAGGCACGAAAATTATGATGGTGTGTTATTTATCAATAAGGACCTCGGATGGTAGAGAAAAAGGCTATGTGATGGTAATAAGGAAAAGAAAATTATGAAAAATTAAGCTGAGGGTAAGAAATTGTGTGTTCTAGCTAGAGAATTAATGAAGATTACAACAAAATTACACAAGTGGGTCCTCCCCAAAGTAGGTTTCAACCTATTATGCCCTTGTGTAATCACACTTAAAGTGTCCATGGGTACTAAAAGGGTTAATTGTAATCTGCACTAACTCCACAAAACACACACATGTAAATATCACTGGAATGAGATGAAAATTTTATGTTACATGGGTCACGAGCTACAAGTACATGAACAGTGAGATGAGGCAAAGTATAGAAAAGGATCGTAGAGATTGGGACATGAGGTAACTGACCTAGGGCACAATGAATCCTGCATGAAAAGCATGATTAAGGTGTCATTAACCCATCGTTCCAAGATCAGGACCAAGTCCATTCTTCTAATCAGTGACATCGCATTGTTTCATCCCATGGTGAACAACTATGAGAGTACCAAAACAACAAGGCGTATGATCACTTGGCATTTAGTACAAGGGAGGAGTGATTTTTCTTTTATGGCACTTTGTTTTCTTTTTCTCTCTTTTCTCTCTCTTTTTTTTCACTTTACTGAATCCAGAGAAGCCACCAACCTTCAGGCATGGGTGCATGTCTTTCCAGTGGGACCCCCTAGAATAGCGTTTGATTTTCGAGTGCCCTTTTGATTACTCTTACTCCCATTTTTCATTAGATCTACAAGGATCTTAGTACAACCATATTGCATGATAACTTCCACAGATGTCACCAAAGAGAATCCACAAGTCCCCTTGATGTCACACCCTAATCATTCCTTCTTGGTCCATCCTTCTTCATTCTGGGTACAATGAACACAAAATTAATTTTAAGTTTAGAAATTTCAAGAATAACATTGTACCCTCGAACAAAACCTCTTATTTATAGAGTGGATAAGTGGATGTAATGGGCTCACTGTTCCAAATAATTGATCACTCATGACTTAATAACATAAAACACACCTCAGCCAATGATCCACATGAGTGTTTTATTCGTAGATGAGATTACTTACAAAAGCGTAAAAAGACAAACACACAAAAAGACAAAAAAATAAAAAGATAAAACAAAAAGTTGTAAAATTAAAGAAAACTGAAAAATATTTGTTAATCCTGCTTGTTATTAGAAGGGGGGATATCCTTCATAGCTAAACGCTTGAGGGTGGCACAGATTAATAACTAACGATTGGAATCCTTGCATCTTGGAAATCTTGGGGCTCGATCATACTTACCCCATCGGGTTTCACACACTTGATTATAATGAACATAGTGGGGCAATTTATACGATGTAGTTCCCGGATAACAAGTTAACCCACTATGATATTTGGGACCGTTAGATTGTATGCAAGGATTAATAAATGAAGGTTGAGGATCCTTGCATGTTGGAAACATTGGAACTAGTCCATACTCACCCCATTGGGGTTCACACACTTGATTGTAGTAAACATAGTGGGGCAGCTTGTACAATGTAGTTCCCAGATAACAAGTTGATCCACTATGATGTTGGTGACCATTTGATGGTATGCAAGGATTGGGTTGATGCCTCCCATAATTGTGTTCATTGGGCCGTATGGTTGTTGGAGTGTGAGTTGGTGGCCCTGATGAGGTTACATGAGGCGTTGGATTCGAAGGTAAGGGTGCACCACAGGGTTGGACTTTTGCTGGGTTGGAAGGTGCAGTGGCCTCAGAATTGTGTTGTCCCTTCCTATGGCCGTGTTTAAAGAAAGGACACTTTTGATGTTGAGGAGGCTCTTCATTGCTGTTAGTAGCAGTAGCACAAGTGTTGTTCATGGGTTGCGGTGGTGTAGGTACGTAAGGGACAGTTGCTGGCAATGTATAAGGAGGGAAAGGATGAGAATGCTAAAAGTTAGGAGGAGGATAAGGTGAACAAGGTGGTGGTTGTGTTGGAGGCATGGGTTGATAGTATTGTGGGGAATAGTAGTGTGGTGACATAAAGTATGTTCGCTCAATTGGAGAAACAGGATGTTGAACATGATAAGCATTTGGATTCGAAAAATATGAAGGGTGCCTCTAGTCTAAGGGTGGTCTCCCCCACGACTGGGATTGTTGCCACTATGATCGAACACAGTATCTCTATACGAACTTTGGATGTAACACGTTTCCCCAGTGCTCATATAAATGTGACAAGATTGGGCATTGACCCTTGGGGTGATCGTACAAGCATATGTTACATTCATATGTATAATTGGTAGTTGAGCTCTTCTTTTCTTTATCCCTTCTTTTCGATTGTCTAATGTTTTTTCCTGCTTCTTGGGTTGTCAAAACTTTATCTCCAATATTGTTGATAAATCCTCCACACTTTTGATACATCCATTCCAACATCTTATTGATCTTTGCCTCGGCTTNTCTCCTTTGTATGATCATGGACCTTTGTTAAGTTGAAATTTTTGTCCCGTTGATGTTTTTCAACACTCTCCCATCTAGCCATTTATCCTTCTTCTTTTGCTACTCGCTTAATAAGCTCTTGGATTTGATGGGTTCGTAGTTTGTATAGTTGACCTTGGACATATACTCCTAAGGTCTCTCTTGTTTCATTACATGGCCCATCGATGATATGGTACATTAGCCTTTCCTCGGAAAACTCATGGATTGGACAATTGTTTAACAGTGCATAATATCTTTCTAAGGCCATGTCCAAGGGTTCATGTTTTGCTTGTTTCCATCCTTGGATTTGTTTCCTCAAGGTTGACACTCTTGCGTAGGTTTGATATTTTTTGTTAAAGAATTCTACCATTGTTGACCAGCGTCGTATCGAATTTAGTTTTCACGATCTATACCATATATTTTCTTGGTCAACGAGTGTCATAGGGAAGAGCTTAAGTTTTTGCCACCCGTTATCAATGTTGTTCCACATACAGGCATCGCAGAAGGCTTGTAAAAGTTGATACAGGTCTAAGTCATAGCCTCCTAAAAATGCAGGAAAGTTGTTCAAATTGAGCGTGGGTAGTCGGCTCTCTTTACGATGCCTACGTGAGATTCGAACGGCCTCTTGTATTTGCGTTAGGCTTGTAGTGGCCAGTGGGGGTTCATCGTCATTTGGTAAGTTATGTTTTCGTGTGTTGCGATGACGCTGTTTTCGTTCATTCTTATAAGAAACCCCCACCTCAGATTGCATACTCCAATCTTCATCGTCATATGGTTCATTGGTTCTCCAATGAACTTCCTCACTAAGTGTGGCATTATTATTATCTTGTAGGAGAGACATTGTTGTGAAACTGTCTATGAATTTATGTGTGACTTCTTAATAGTTATTTCTTCTTTCTAAGAGATATATTGTTAAGTTCTTTACAGTGACCTTGTATGATATAACTAATCTAGATAACTAGCACCATCCCCGGCAACAGTGCCAATGATGAGTGGCGAGGTACCCCTACACTCAACCATATGAAACGAGCATCGCACGCGCGATCCGGTCAAACTCTGCAGATGGACTAGTTGTGGCACCTAGACAGTTATCCTTAGGTCGCAGTTCGTTGTCTTCCCACCTAGACTAGTATTGCATTTGTCACATATGGTTTAGTCCAGATGAGTTGTATGATGTGTTCCTAATCTATGCTACTCCTGAAGGCAATGGAAAATAAGATTAACTAAACTAAGCTAGGAGGAAAAGGGTAAGAAAATCTAATCTAGCCTAAGTGCGACGAGCAACCGATTCCTTGATCAACCGTACACATCTTGGACCTCGTGCACGACTACCACTAGGACTACCAAGCATAGATCCTAGGTACACCACTGGGATTACCAAGTGCAAATCCCCAATACGCCATTGGGTTACCAAGCATAGCCCCTAGCTACACCACTGGGCTACCAAGCAGTCACACTTAAATGCTCATAATCAAGTTGTACTCATTCCGCGTTCTAGGAGTTTAAGGGTGAGAGAGAGAAAATAGTAAATAACATTAAATAAATGAACAGATAAATAAATGACAAAGTGAATGCTACAATGATGAAGTAATCTCGATCTTTATTGTCGGTCATGTGCGTGTCCAAGTACAGCACACTCGAATAAAGACACCGTACAATCACATTCACCACACTGCGGGCAAACACGGGAAAAAAATCTAACTCTGGAGGGATCAAACTGCCAAAGCTTTGCTACTTCTAACTGGGATTGCAAATGAGGGAGAGCTGCCTCTTATTTATAGAAATTGCAACTGACTACGATATCACGTACGCAATATCGCTGGTAAATGAGATATCACGTACGCGATATCGCAGCCCATGAGATAACGTGGGTGCATTATCATGGGTGCCTTAACGCGACCACCAGCAATATGAAAAATTTCATGTCTCATCACTAGTGATGCAATGAGTTGATGTGATTGGATTGTAATGATTGCTAGTTTTAGGCCATTTCGGGCTACATGTGTAGATAGTGTACGTAGTTTTAAGTCATTCCAAGCCCTAGTGATAGTTGTGATGCCAGTTTAGGACCATCGTAGGCAATGCAATAGTTTAAGGCCTTTTATGGCTATGCCATGTAAGGGAGATTGCCAATTTTAGGCCATGGTGGACCATGCATTAGTGTAAGGCCTTTCCATACCATGCGATGCTAGTTTAAGGCCATGGTGGACCATGCATTAGTGTAAGGGATTTCCATACCATGCGATGCTAGTTTAAGGCCATGGTGGGCCATTATTTTGGTAATTTTAAATTTTCTGATTTTTATGCATTTTGATGTTTAAAAGTAAACAAGCAAAAACATAAACTAAGTGAAAAGGCATAAACAAAAGAAATATATGCATAATATAGGCAAAGAATATACTATGCAGCACTCACCTTGACCTTCATCAACTATGTCGAAGGGCAATTCTACCCACAAAGCTTACTCTAGGAGGTCAGGGGCTCCTATTAGTTCCATAGGTTGGTCTGCCTCACATGTTGTTTCACCCTTGTCCTTTGTAAGAGGTGCATCATCAAGGAACTCCACCTCTGATCCTTGTTTAGTGTCAATGTTGCTAACTATCAAAGGGTTGCATTATCGCCATACATGATGACCTCCCCACCTTCGTACAGAAGGTGGATCTCTTACTGAATAGGGAAGAAGATAGCCCGTAGTTGGGTGAGCTAAGGCCTACCTAGGATCAAGTTGAACCTAGGCATCTTCTTAATGACAATAAATTCCACAATGGTGGGGAATTATTCTCCTACCACAAAGGCGATTGTGACTGTTCCCCTTATGACAATGTGCAACCTGTTGAAATATTTTAGGCATGTTATTTTTGTGGGTTTGATCTAATCAACAAGACCTAGCTTATCGACGACTATATATGGGATGACATTGGTTGCTGCCCCGTCGTCAACGTGCATCTTGAAAATTCTACACTGACCCATGCGAATGGCAATAAACATTAATGTGGTAATGACTTAACTCTTTTCAGGCCCCACCTTGATTGCTTCATTGCAGAATACCAAGGGCATTAAACTTGATCCCTACGAGGGAGGCGGCAACATCATAGTGTGAATGGACTGTTCATCCATTGGGATGTCCTCTATGACAGGAATGGAGGTTAACATGCAAACTAGTGCTTCATGATGGGAAAAGGAGGTCATTATCAAGTCATACAAGCTTAGTGTTGTGTTTTTCTATTTTAAAGCTTGTTTAACTTAGGCTAATGCATCAAGGAAGTCCTTTCCGCTATCTATTACCTTGTTGTTATTGGCCTTCATCCCCTCCATGCAGCCCAAGAAACAAATCTCTTATGGAGGAGATTTATAGGCTTCACTTGCCTTATTTACTTTAGAGCTTTAGTGATCTGTTGTTGGTTTCTTGTTGCAACCTCTTCGATTGATCAAGCCATTGGAACAAAAGACAAGGGGATAGGCTTAGGTAGGCCTAATGCCACTTGCTCCTAGTGATGCCTAAGCATTTGATCAGCAAGGCACTCATTGGGCCTCCTGGGTTGCCATCTCAATTTCCTGTTGATGTTGGCTACAAGATGGAATCTTGAACAAGCAAGGACTAATGTGTTTCCCACCACTAAACTCCTAGTAGGTAGGGAGTCTGCATGTTGTGGCATCCTTATCACAAAGGGTGATTATGCTATTGTTGCTGCAATGTGCTCTAAGGCCCTAACCACAAAGGATGTTATGGGTGCCTGAGGTGATGCCCTCACAACAAAAGGGGTCCTTGAACTTATTGATGTTGAGGAGGCCCCAGTGTTGCCAGAGGGCATACAAATGAAAAATGGTTCCTACGCCGATTTTAAATCATCATCAATGCTATACTTTGTACTGCTTGCATTGAGAGGGTCCTTGTAAACCTCCATTAATTGGTTTTGGGGGTGCACTGAGTTGGTTGTGTCAAGGACCAACTCACCCTTGTCAATCATGCATTGTATATTGTCCTATAAAGCCATGCAAAAATCTGTATCGTGACCTTACAATTGGTGATATTGGCAAAATCAATCCAACCTGAAATGCTTAGGGACTAGAGGCTCATTTGGCAATGCAGCTAAAGGATTCTTGAGGAGCTCATAATATTGGTCATGCCACTTATGAGCATCCTCAGACATCTGCTTATACTAGATGCATCCAACGTGAAGAAGTTGGTCTAAGAGCTCTAACCACTTAATGGGCAATAGTGTGTACTTTGAGTGATCCTTATGCTCGAAGTTTGGTCTTGGGGGTAGCTGATGCCATGACCACCGATGATGCAGGATAGTTGTTCATTACAGTACTAGAGCCAACTACCTAGTTTTTGATGGCTAAAGCCTTAGGTGGCTTGGCCATTGGTTTGGCATTGGTTGGGTTAGCCTCATTAGTGACCATTGAGATTGTTGTGGTTGCCTGCTTATCCTTATTCTTTTCTTTTTTTTCTTTGCATGCAAGTTTTTATGGGCCACGTAGGTCAGGTCCTTACTAGCCTCCATCATATCCTAAATGCTCTTGGTTTGAGCGAACGCTTGGCTCAAGGATTACGAGACAAGGTAATACAACTTTGACTTGATGAAGTCGTTTACTATGCCTTTAAAAATGGCCAACATGTGAGTTTCTGCGATGGGCTCATGAATTTCATTGAACGACGTGCTCCAACACTAAATGAATTTTTGCATGAGCTTTAAGTGGCCCTATTTAACTTGCATCAACTAATCCAGGGTCACCTCAGGCTTCAAGTTGTACTTGAAACACATGATGAATTAAGTAAGCAACTCTTCCAAAGAAGAGATGGAGGACCTAGGGAGCACATGGTACCAATTCAATGCCTTATTGGTCAAGGACATGGTGAACATGGATGATTACATGTGGCTACGCTTGCAGTAGGAGGCATTCTAACCGAAAGGTCACTAGATGAACATTAGGATCATCTTCACCATTGTATCTGGTGAATTGGGGTAATGGGACCCTGGTGGGAAGTGCTAGTGGTGGAACTATAGGATTAATTGGATCATCTTAATAGAAGTCCATCACATGGAAAATTTCAAAGAAGGTGGCTTTAAGCTACTTGACCTCTTCAGTGAAGCTTTAGATTAGCTGGAATGCTTGATCCAAGCCTAGTGCAGTTGTAGCGAGCACACGGGTTATGTTGTCTATTGTGGTTGTTGTGTGGTCCACAACCTAGCTCTAAGTTGTGTAATCACACATGATGATTATTGCATTGAGTGTGCCACGGACACAGTAATTGGGCGCCACCATGTATTTATGGGTTGGGTCGTTGTGAAGGATGCCAACATGATAGGTGGGACGAATGATGCCTAAGTTGCATGTAGCAAAGGAATGTGCATAGTATGCAGATAAGGTTGCGTAGGCACAATGGTTGCTAGTATGGAAGGCTAAAAAAGCTAAACAAGCTAAGTAGGCTGAGAAGGTTGAGCAAGTTGCATAGGCTATGAAGATATGAAAAAAGGCAAGCTAAAAGGAAGTGCAACATCCTAGCATGTCTACTGTGTTTGGTGGGTTGCCACCACAAGTGTTGACCTAGGCAATGACACCTGGCTGATGACTGTCTCTAAAGAGATAGATGGGTGGGAATACAAGGGCACAAAAGTAGAGGTTGTCCACTAGAACGATGTATGGAATGATTCCTCATACTCAGATCGAGCTTCAAACTTATCCAACTCCTCTTATAGGGGCTCCTCATAATCGATTCTTGCCTCACACCTAAGGTTGCAGATGCGGTTGTCTAGTATCCACCAGTAGGGCTCCATGAGTAAGATAAAGTCCATAGCAGAAGAGAACCATTCCCTCCTGTTTCAATGTATAAGCTCAAAACTACATTTGGCATCCATTTCTTGGCAGTCTACATACAAACGCTCTTGGAGCTTCACACAAACAAAGTTATATTGCTCATCATTAAGCACCATGACCTTGGGAGGTAGGTTACACAACCTAAAAGATTGCCTCTGCTCTACTGGGATAGGACTAGGAGGATGGTCAATCTAGATATCTTGTTGAATGGGCCAAACAACAACCATGCTTGAAGTAGAGGTTGAAGGTTGTTCAGGGTTCATGATGCAAGGGAAAATGCAAAAGACTATTAAATGCAAAATGGTGAAAAAATAGCTAACTCTGCTAATTGGAAAAATGACCAAATGCAAGAATGCAAAAAAGAAAAGACGGCTAAGTATAAAACCACTAAACAAATGGCTAAGTGTAAAAATGCAAAAAAAATAACTAAGTCTGAAATGCAAAAAGAAAATGACTAAGTGTAAATTATTGAGAAAATGACTAACTCTGGGACTACGCTTAGAGTTGACTATGCTCCCTACGCTGGGAGCCAACTATGCTCTACTAAGCACCCAAAATTTGGCTAAGTGTAAGGTATACACTCTAGTGTTGTTAAGTGGGATTCTAGGGGAACCAATGATGAGGACCAATCTGCATGGGTTATAAAAAGCACGCAAGGCAACAACCAAGGGAGGTCAAAGAAGGAAATGATGAAGGCCCTTCTTTTAGCACCAAAAAACTATAGTGACCAAAAATGTCAAAGGTTGGAGTGGTACACCAAGAGGTCTGCAGTCATATAGCCTTGACCCTGCATCCATGTGAGGGCGTGCTAGAAATGGAGGTGGGGTGTCCAGAATGGTCTTGTCAATAGAACTAGGACTTACGGGGTGTTACGACAAAATGAATGTAAGGGGTCTGCATAGTATTTGCAATGTCCATAGTGTCTATGGGGGTGAGCATAGTTAAGGTTTCAAGTGCAAAATAAGGGTGCAAATGCATGAATATATGCAGAAATAGCAAAAAATGTGAATAAATGCTAGAATGCTAGAGAAAATGCTAAAATGCATCGCATGTGAGTGAGAGAGAAAGCAGCACCACCCCAAATAAGGGGGAGTATAGTTAACTACAAAGAGAAGATGAGGAGGTGTACAGTGTACAAATAGGCATAGTAGGTAGCATAGTCACAGTCTCATGGGTGTTTGGACTATGAAGACTAACGTCCGCTATGAAGTTTGGGCCAGCCAGGTTGGCTACCATGGTCTCCTACGGGTTGCAATGATCTATAATATGCTGGGTAGTGTGCAATAATGCTACGGTGGTGTGCAATAGTGTCTGCCAAATGCCAAGTATGCTCGGATGCAAGAATTCCAAGAATGCCAATGCTTAAATTTGCCAACCCCTAAAGCATTGAGCATCGAGGTATTTATAGGCCTAGGGTTGGCATGAATCACAAATTAGATGCCACATGGCAAGGGGTAGTTGGGACTATGTTAGCCTCAACGATGCTCCCACTGAAGCAAATGGTGTTCTACTGGTGTGCTCCAATGGACCCTATGAGATTACCAAACTGTGACTACACTACTAATGAGACATAAAATTGCTCATATTGTTGGCGGTCACGTTAAGGCACCCATGTTATATCATGGGTCGCGATATCGCGTATGCATTATATCATGGGCCGCGACATCGCGTACGCGATATCACGTACACGATATCGCGTCTTCCCTACGATATCGCGTACGTGATATCGTAGTCAGCCGCAATTTCTATAAATAAGAGGTGGCTCTCCCTCATTTGACATCCCAATTTAGAAGTAGCGAAGCTCTACTAGTTTGATCCCTCCAGAGTTAGAATTTTTCCCGTGTCTGCCTGCAGTGTGGTGAATGTAATTGTATGGTGTCTTTATTCGAGTGTGTCGTACTTGGACATGCACATGACCGGCAATAAAGATTGAGATTACTTCATCATTGCAGCATTCACTTAGTTTATTTATTTGTTATTTATTTAATGTTATTTATTGCTTTCATAGCGCGGTGTGAGTACGACTTGACAACGAGCATCTACGGATGTGTACAGCTAGTCAAGGAATCGGTTGCTCATCGCAATTAGTCTCTCACCCTTAAAATCCTAGAAGCGGAACGAGTACGACTTGGTTTCAAGCATTTAAGTGTGACTACTTGGTAGCCTAGTGGCATATCCAGGATCTACGCTTGGTAATCCAATGGCGTATTTGGGATCTGCGCTTGGTAATCCCAGTGGCGTACCTAGAAGCTACGCTTGGTAGTCCCAGTGGTAGTCGTGCACGAGGTCCAAGATGTGTACGGTTGATCAAGGAATCGGTTGCTCGTCGCACTTAGGCTAGATTAGATTTTTTTTACCATTTCCTCCTAGCTTAGATTAGTTAATATTATTTTCCATTGCCTTCAGGAGTAGCGTTAGAATTAGGAACACATCATACACCTCATCTAGACTAAACCATACGTGACATATGCAAAACTAGTTTAGATGGGAAGACAGTGAACTGTGACCTAAGGCTAACTATCTAGATGCCACAACTAGTCCATCTGCGGAGTTCGACCGGATCGCATGT
>MNCI01002996.1:300465-340119 GCA_015680685.1 Gnetum montanum
AATGAACCCCCACCGGCCACTACAAGCCTAACGCAAATACAAGAGGCCGTTTGAATCTCATGTAGGCATCGTAAAGAGAGCCAACTGCCCAGGCTCGATTTAAAAAACTTTTTCAAATTTTCAGGAGGCTATGACTTAGATCCGCATCAACATTTACTAGCCTTCTACGATGCCTGCACATGGAATAACATTGATAACAGTTGGCAAAAACTAAAGCTCTTTCCTATGACACTCATTAACCAAGCTAAAGTATGGTATAGATCGTTAAAACCAAATTCAATACAACGCTGGTCAACAATGGTAAAGGTGTTTAATGAAAAATATCAAACCTACGCAAGAGTGTCAGCCTTGAGGAAACAAATCCAAGGATGGAAACAAGAAAAACATGAACCCTTGGACATGGCCTTAGAAAGAAATTATTCACTGTTAAACAACTGTCCAGGCCATGGGTTTTCCAAGGAAAGGCTAATGTACCATATTATTGATGGGCTACATAATGAAACCAGAGAGACCTTAGGAACGTATGCCCGAGGTCAACTATACAACCTACGAACCCATCAAATTCAAGAGCTTATTCAGAGAGTAGCAAAAGAAGAAGGAGAATTGGTTACATGGGAGAGTGTTGAAAAACATCAACGGGACCAAAACTTTAACTCAACAAAGGTCCATGATTATAACAAGGAGATATCAACAAATCTCAAGGTGGAAACATCATCTTTGCCAATACAACAATTGTTAGAAGAAGCCGAGGCAAAGATCAATAAGATGTTGGAATGGATGAATCAAAAGTGTGGAGAATATGTCAACAACATTGGAGATAGAGTTTTCACAACCCAAGAAGCAGGGCGAAACCATAGACATTCGGAAAGAAGGAATGAAGGGAATAAGTGCTCAACTGCCAATCATACATATGAATGCAACATATGCCTGTACGATCACCCCAAAGGCCAATGCCCAATACTGTTACATCTACATGAGCATTGGGGAAACACGTTACATCCAGAGTTCGTACAGAGATACTGTGTTAGACCACAGTGGCAACAATCCCAGTCGTGGGGGAATCCACCCTTAGACTGGAGGCACCCTTCACATTTTCCGAATCCAAATGCTTATAACGTTCAACATCCTGTTTCTTCAACTGGGCCACCACACTTTATCTCACCACAATACCATTCTTCACAATACCATCAACCCATACCTCCAACACAACCACCACCTTGTGCACCTTATCCTCCTCCTAACTTTCAACATTCTTATCCTTTCCCTCCTTCCACAATGCCACCAACTGTTCCTAAGGTGTTTGTACCACCGCAACCCACGAACAACACTTGTGTTGCTGCTACTAACTACAGTGAAGAGCCTCCTCAACATCAAAGACGTCCTTTCTTTAAACACGGCCGTAGGAAGGGACAACATAACTCTGAGGCCACTGCATCTTCCAACCCAGCACAAGTCCAACAATGTGGTGCATCCTTACCTTCGAACCCAGCGCCTCATGTACCTTCATCAGGGCCACCAACTAACACTCCAACAACCACAAGGCCCAATGAACACAACCATGGGAGGCATCAGTCCAATCCTTGCATACCATCTAACGGTCCTAACCATCATAGTGGGTCAACTCGTTATCCGGGAACTACATCGTATGAAGTGCCCCACTGTGTTTATTACAAAGTGCGTAAAATCGAAGGGGATAAGTTTGGACCGGTGTCAATAATTCCAATATGCATGGATCCTCATTCTTCATTTATTAATCCTAGCCATACTCAACCGTTTAGTTATGGGGGATATCCCCCATTTCAGTAACAAGCAGGATTAATAAATGTTTTTAATTTTCTTTAATTTTACAACTTTTTGTTTTCCAGTTTTTCATCTTTTAACTTTTTTGTTTTATCTTTTTGTGTGTTTGTATTTTCATGTTTTTGTAAGTAATCTCATCTACGAATAAAACACTCATGTGGATCGTTGGTTGAGATGTGTTTTATGTTATTAAGTCATGAGTGATCAATTATTTGAAACAGTGAGCCCACTACACCCACTCATCCACTCTATAAATAAAGAGGTTCTGTTCGAGGGTACAGTGATATTCTTGAAATTTCTAAAACTTAAAATTAATTTTGTGTTCATTGTACCCAGAATGAAGAAGGATGGACCAAGAGGGAATGATTAGGGTGTGACATCAAGGGGACTTGTGGATTCTCTTTGGTGACATCTGTGGGAGTTATCATGCAATATGGTTGTACTAAGATCCTTGTAGATCTAATGAAAAATGGGAGTAAGAGTAATCAAAAGGGCACTCGAAAATCAAAAGCTGTTCTAGGGGGTCCCACTGGAAAGACATGCACCCATGCCTGAAGGTTGGCGGCTTCTCTAGAGTCAGTAAAGTGAAAAAGAAAAAAAAAAGAAGTGCCATAAAACAAAAATCACTCCTCCCTTGTACTAAACGCCAAGTGATCGTACGCCTTGTTGTTATGGTACTCTCATAGTTGTTCATCATGGGATGAAACAATGCGATGTCACTGATTAGAAGGATGGACTTGGTCCTGATCTTGGAATGATGGGTTAATGACACATTAATCATGCTTTACACGCAGGATTCATTGTGCCCTGCGACAGTTACCTCATGTCCCGATCTCTACGATCCCTTTCTCTACTTCATCTCATCTCACTGTTCGTGTAATTGTAGCTCGTGTCCCGTGTAACATAAAATTTTCATCTCATTCCGGTGATATTTACATGTGTGTGTTTTGTGGAGTTAGTGCAGATTACATTTAACCCTTCTAGTGCCCACGGACACTTTAAGTGTGATTACACAAGGGCATAATAGGTTGAAACCTGCTTTGGGGAGGACCCACTTGTGTAATTTTGTTGTAATCTTCATTAATTCTCTAGCTAGAACACACAATCTCTTACCCTCAGCTTAATTTTTCAATTGATTTTCTTTCCCTTATTACCATCACATAGCCTTTTTCTCTACCATCTGAGGTCCTTATTGATAAATAACACACCATCATAATTTTCGTGCCTTCAGAACTAGTTGAATTACCCTGGAACCCTTTAGTCCATATGTCCTTAGTTTACATCATTTAATTTCAAAGAAATATTAAAAATTTGGTACATTCTCTAAGTGCCCTAACTTCAATAAAAATATATATACATGACCCCCCTGTGCTAATCAACATTATTTGCAACTGTTCACGCAGGGGGAGTTTTTCAAATTTCTCTCTATGACTTGCGATTGCGCATCCCTTGCTTCCATATCCATAAGTCGCTCGCTGGTACTCCGATTTTCATTTCGTCCAAACCTACTTGAACTCGAAGTGTTCAGCTTAGTCGTGGGGTAGAGGGTACATGCTAAATAGCATATAAATTTTTTGTCCATGCCGAATAGCACATACATTTTTTGAAATTCATCATTGCCCGAAGGACATCTTTAAGGGTAGTTAGTTCTAAAATTAAGATTCGAATGTGTCAAAAACAATTTCATCCCCTTAGCTATACCAGGAAATTAAATTGGGAACCCACCTAAGCAAAGAGGACTCAGCATTATAATCTTTTGGGGACATGTTCTTCTAATAATTAACATCACACGGAAATAAAGTAAATCTATTAAGGCAAGTAGTAAGGTATAACCTAACTTTGGTAACAACCTTACTAACGATTGGCCCTGTGTGATTGCAGATGGCCCTGAAACACGAACAACAGGAAGGTCCTGCTCAAGGCGTAATCGAACGAGCTCAAAGAGGTGGAAGACAAAAGTCCTATTGGACAACATGCAGAATAGGAGGAACAATCATTCAGTGTTCACCAAGAAGATCCTCCTACCATACGGTCCGAGTAGGCGGAAGCAGGAGATACCCTCTCTACAAGCGGTGCCTGGTACTTAGGGGAAACATACCAATTTTGGCACAACAAAGAAGAAGGCACCACAATTAAAAATTGTGGTGTGACTATTGATTTCTCTATTCAAGCCATTCTGGAAGTATTAAACCTTCCGATTACAGGGCCAAAGGTTGCTCAGAACTAGCTGGACACTTTCAGAACTGAGCAACTTAATAAACTATTGACAGAGAATAAAAGGGTGGTGGAAGAAAAAGAGAAGGCTGATTGGGCTACCTCTATGGCACAAGTGCAAACTTACATGCATGCCAAGGCACTCAAGGCCTTACAAGAGGAGAAACTCCAGGCCACACTTCAACGCCATCAAATCCCAAGACCTGGAGCAAAAGAAAAGGGAAAGACACCTACGGAGGAGTCACCGCCACCAGGAACTACATGAGTTCTAAATTTTTGTAAATATTCTATGTGTTGTGTCTTTGTTTTGTTTTCTTCCCACACTGTGGCATCATCCCATTTTTCCATCTAATAATCCCATACCTATCCACTATGTAATCAATGTAGCTTGTTCTCACTTTAACTCGAGGACGAGTTTTCATTCAGTCGTGGCGGTATGATGAGACATGAAATTGCTCATATTGCTGGCGGTCACGTTAAGGCACCCACGTTATATCATGGGTTGCGATATCACAGTCAGCCACAATTTCTATAAATAAGAGGTGGCTCTCCCTCATTTGACATCCCAGTTTAGAAGTAGCGAAGCTCTGGCAGTTTGATCCCTCCAGAGTTAGAATTTTTCCCGTGTCTGCCCGCAGTGTGGTGAATGTAATTGTACGGTGTCTTTATTCGAGTGTGCCATACTTGGACACGCACATGACCGGCAATAAAGATTGAGATTACTTCATCATTGCAGCATTCACTTAGTTTATTTATTTGTTATTTATTTAATGTTATTTATTGCTTTCATAGCACGATGTGAGTACAACTTGACTACGAGCATCTACGGATGTGTATGGCTAGTCAAGGAATCGGTTGCTCATTGCGATTAGTCTCTCACCCTTAAACTCCTAGAAGTGAAACGAGTATGACTTGGTTATGAGCATTTAAGTGTGACTACTTGGTAGCCCAGTGGTGTATCCAGGATCTACGCTTGGTAATTCAGTGGCGTATTTGGGATCTGCGCTTGGTAATCCCAGTGGCGTACCAGGGAGCTACGCTTGGTAGTCCCAGTGGTAGTCATGGACAAGGTCCAAGATGTGTACGGTTGATCAAGGAATCGGTTGCTCGTCGCACTTAGGCTAGATTAGATTTTCTTTACCTTTTCCTCCTAGCTTAGATTAGTTAATATTATTTTCCATTGCCTTCAGGAGTAGCATTAGAATTAGGAACACATCATACACCTCATCTAGACTAAACCATACGTGACATATGCAAAACTAGTCTAGATGGGAAGACAGTGAACTGTGACCTAAGGCTAACTATCTAGGTCCCACAACTAGTCCATCTGCGGAGTTCGACTGGATCGCACGTGCGACGCTAGTTTCATATGGTTGAGTGTAGGGGTACCTCGCCACTCATCAACTACCAACACTAGATGTACGAGTGCTAAAAAGACCATAATGTACTTGAAAATAATGCAAAAGAGTGTAGCTTTAAAGCCTACGATCTAGGACTATGCTATCCACTCTCTTGAGTGGTGTCGAGCATAGGTACAATTTTGGGATGCATGGGGGATGCAAAAAGAAATGCAAATTGCTAATCCTACTTGCCAAAGGCATGTTAGAGCTAAGATAAAGGTTGATGCTGAGCTCTAAAGGCTTCTGGAGGTAGTCATGGCAAACTACGATAACTACGCTCTAGAGCATAGTCCCAAAAATTAGACAAATTTTACAAAACATGAGGTTCAGTGTTGACTATGCTAACTATGCTTTGGAGTATAGTCGTGGCAATTAGAAAAACTTTACAAAACTAATGTCTTCCTATAGACTATGCTAACTATGCTTTGGAGTGTAATTGGGAGCATAGCCTCAGAAGTTAGAAAATATGCTAAACTATTTATTCCATCCCAAGCCAACCTAACAACCTCTGGCTTGACACTTAGGCAAATTTGCAAAACTGTCCATTTCTATGCAAACTATGCTTTAAAGTGTAGTCCTAGGGAGAGTGTTGTCAGGACACTTAGAAAATTTTGCAACTACTATCAACACTTAGAAACATTTTGCAATTCTGGTCTATTTGTGTAGACTAGACTGACTATGCTCTGGAGCATAGTCCCAACAGTGGGGAGCATAGTCTCACACTTAGAAAAATTTGCCTAGATTTGACACTTAGGAAAATCTATAGTTGAGACCTAGTGGTCCAGATTTGGTGGTGTTTCAACCACCACACCACCAATAGACACCCCATGGCTGAAGCATGAACAGTTACCAATGTCTCATACATGCATGGATCCTACTTGTCCACTTATTAATCCTTGTCACGTGCAAATGTTTAGTCGAGGGGGTTAAAACCCATTCTAATCTTCAAGATTCTTAAGTGTTTTTCATCTTTTTGTTTTACAATTTTTTGTCATTTTCCTATTTCTTGAACTAAATTTCCCTATTTTTCTAGTTGTTGTTTTTATTTTCTTTTGTAATCTCACTTGTGAGTAAGATGATCATGTTGTCCAATGAGGTGAGGTTTTCTCTATGTTGTCAAGTCATAAGGGATTGATTATTCAGACATTGAGACCACGAAATCCATCCACCCATTACATTAATAAGAGGTTCTTGCCTTGGTCATAATGGTAATATTTTCCATCATCCAACCTAAAAATAACTTCATAATCATTGTGTCTGGATAGAAGAGTGTAGAACCAAGGTAGGAATGTAAAGGATGTGATATCAAGGGGATATGTGGATTTTGTTTGGCCATTTCTGTATGTTCTACCATGTTGCTGGGGTTGTAACTATATCCTTGTAGATCTAACGAAACATAGAAGTAAAAGCAACTTAAACCAGCACTGAATAAACTTTTGCAAGTCCCACTAGAAAGACATACCAATGCCTAAAGGTTGGTAGCTTCTTGGAACCCAAAAAAATAAAAGAAGAGAAAAAGGAAAAAAAATATGTAATAAGTATGCCATAATTAGCTCCTCCCTTAGACTCAATGCCAAGTGATGTTACTCCTCGTGACTCTGTTATTCTTATGGTTGTCTGCCGATGGGATGAAACAATACAATGTCACTACAACGTGGTTTGAACTTGGTTTGAATCTTACGAATAAGGACACATGGTTATTTAACCATTAATAACACACAAGGTTTCATTGTGACCATGGTACAATGCCTCATGTCTCAATTTCTGCAATCCTTTCTATTGTCCATCACCTCGTTGTCCGGAAAATCATAGCTTGTGGTTTTATGTAACATTGTCTCAATTCGGTGGTTTTAACATGTGTGTTTTGTTTCACAAGTATGTGTTGCATTCAATCCCTTTAGTGCCTACAGACACTTTTCAATGTGGTTACACAAGGGCATCATAGGCTAGAGTCTGCTTTGGGGAGGATCCACTTGTGTAGCTTTTGTGACCTATACTTATTTAACATAACCATGTCATTTTTTCACCTTCTAAGCACTTAAATTGTTACATTTTATTATTTTTCTTATCATGAAATTGATTTGTTGCACAACCTCAATTGCAACACCTTTTTCTTGCTCCTTTTAGTATTTTTCATGTCAATGACTTCATCTTATCATACTTTCAGTGCCTCGAAATAGATTTTTACTTATCCCAGAATGATAAACATAACTTCAAACCTTCCAACCAATCCCAAAGCTTCAATTTGCATGTTTAGTGACCTCATAAAATGCAAATTTTTGGACCTTGATGTCATGTAATCGACGTCGGGTCTGACCTGACGTCACGTACCTAATGTTGGATCTCAAAAAAGCTATATATACGTGACCCCTTCAAAACTTGAACTTCATTTTCTCATTTGCTACTAGGGGAGTTGTTGAAATTTTCTCTCATGAGTTAGAGCTCTATGCATCCATCTTCCACTTGCAATATTTAGCTCTCTAATGCTCCAATTTCATGCCATTCGAATCTATCTAAACTTGAAGTGTTCAACTTAGTTGTGAGGGGCTACTTGCGTGCAAACCTTGCACCGATTTGGTGAAATTTGCTATTTCCTAGAAGGTATCATAAGGGTAAGAATATTAAAAACCTTAAGAATTATAATGAAAAATCACTCACATTAATGCCAGAAATCCAATTCTAACCCACAGGTCCACAACCATTATTATATGCAACATATAGCAAAAAAGGAACCAGTTCTAAAGGGTTGTAAAAGGAGATAGACACTTTTTGGGGGTTTTTCTTGAAGATTTTCCTAACCCTAATATCATATGCATTATGAACTTAATGAACTAAGGTTACAAGTAAGGTATAAATCAATTGATGATAACAAACATAACCTTAGTAACACTTGGTTTTTCCTTGATTGCAAATGGTCCCAAAAAAAGGTGCCAGGGTGAACCCTCGCAGATAATTACTAAGCACCCATCTGGTGGCTATAGCCAGTAAGGTGAACATGTGGAACATGCTAAGCAGGAGGCCCAATCCTTCAGTATTCACCAAGAGGCCCCTACTACTGGGATATCAGCCCAAGAAGAGCAATAGAACTACCAACCCCCAAGCAGGAACAACATCTCACGTTACCTCCCAACTACCTTATTGCCACCTTGGAAAAGTACACATTGGCTTCAATCATTGTGGAAATCAACTTCTACCCATTTATGGAGTTTGCTCCTGAGGTGATTCAAACATAACTCAAAGTGTTTCCATTATGGCCTATCTTGTCAAACAATGGAGAATGGTACTTGGGAAAAGTTTATTAATTCTAGCATAATAAGGACAAGGGCACCACTATTAACATCTATGGGGTGATCGTCTCTTATTCAGTCAAGGACATTGCTGCAACTCTCAACCTATGCAATGAAAGGGCTAAGGTTGCTCACCTGTCCACCAAATCTAACCTTGAAACAAAGAAACTATGGCTAAGACAAGCGTACGGTAAAGAGGGCAAGTCATACAATGAAATGACTCTAGAGGAGAAAACCTACTTAAAGATTGGGACGTACCACCTATTTCCCATGAAAGGGCTCAATTGAATCTCCACTTATGCAGCTAACCTTCCCCAATATGACTTCACTAAAATCCAACGATGGTTTGAAGAAATGATGTCAAGGAAACCAACACTTCCATTTCCCTGCTTAATCAAAAAGCTGTGCAAGCATGCTGGGATTTTGGGATATACTAATGATATCCCTAGGAAGGCTCAGCATGCCTCCTTCGCTAAACTACTAAAAGCTATAGCACCGAGAAAGGATCTTGGTAAAGAACAAGAAGCAAAGAAGGAGGCAGAGCCACGAATAGAAATATAAAAAGAGCCTAAATAGCACCCATAGGCATAAGCTCTACCATCGCCACAGGATTATAGGTTTTCGATGAGCCAACTACAGAGGATCACTGAAACAATCAACAAGGGAAGCAAGCACAAGGCCAATCTCTTCCAAGTCATGAACGATGTGGTACGGTCCACTGTATTAACTGACCCAACAAGGGAAGAGATCTAAATACAGTTAGGAGGAGAGGGATCCTAATGGTCATGCCAGATCTTTGGGAACATCGCATCTTTCCAAGTCACATTGGAAACTAGAGAAGATGCCACAGTCATGGTACTACAACATGAGGATGTTGCAAGCATAACAAGGTGATTACCAATCATATCCAAGAGTCATTCAATATGCCTATCATGCCCCTGACAAATCTAGCAGGAACCAGAGATGCACAAATGTTGGCCAGGACCTCAATGACTCATGTGATGCATGAGGACGTGCTTGATCAATTACTGCAAATAGGTCAAGTGATGAACACTCTATTTGACATCCCTAGCAATGTCACTACAACTCAATTAGACCTCATCACCACCAAGGAAAAGTTGGTCATGGCAAAGGTTAGGGTAGAACATGTAGAAGCCAAAGTACAGAAATTACAAGAAGAGTTGGCTACCTTGCAAGCTGAACGATGGGATCCTACCCATTTTTTTGCACCAGACCAACTAGAATAGTTCAAGATAGAGGAGCTTGCCAAGCTAACAAAGAAGAGAGTAGATGCTAATCAAGAAAAGAAGATGGCAATTTGGAATGCCTCTATGTCTAATGTGTAATCTCATGTGCATAAAAAGGCATTAACCGTTATACAGAAGGAGAACAAGCAACTCGTTGCAAAAAATTCTAAGTCTACCACTATGGAAAAACAAAAGCGCATCCTAGCAGAAAGCATCCACCAGTTGAGGGAACAACTAGTGAGGGTCAACCAAGATATGAACAGATTCACCTAGGAGAATAGAACCCTCTTCATGGAGAAGGTCTACGCTATCCATCAAAAATCAACAATCGAAATTAGCACATGGCAAAACAAGGCAAAAAAGCATGAAAAATTAAAAGAGCACCTCCGTAACCAAGTTAGCATGTATAAACAAATCAACAAGAAAGAAATCTAGATGGCCAAAGCCCAATCAGCTCCTTATCAGTGTAGAATTCTGAGTGGCCAACTATCTTGGATAGTTATGCCATGGTCAGACAAGCAAAAGTCAAAAACAAAGACTTGCAAATAGAGGATTTGAAAGAATACATAACGTTGGCTAACCTTAGATATGCCAACCTTGCCATGCTAACAGTAGGTCATCCCCAAAGTGAGCTGGAGAAATAAGCGATGACCACCTATGCGTTGTATGAGAAAGAGTTTGCGAATAGAAAAGATGCTTTGAAAAAATTGCAAGTGGCAAACTCAAAGTTAGAGGTGGTCAAAGCTAATTATCAAGGACAAAAAGAGATGGCCTCAAACCTAGCTTAATGATTGAAAAATTATCATGAGCTCATAGATAAAGCTAGGGCCTTCAAAGAAGAGCAACGGTAATTGACTGCATGGTATGTAAGGGTGAATCAAATGTTTCTGCAACTACCATGTCCTTGGGATGTACCAACACTAGTGAACATCGGCACAGTAGCTTGTATGGTACATGATCCAAGGATGAAAGAAGAAAATTATAAGCCTTGCTTAATCGCTACCAATTTCAATGACCTGGCAACAAATGGAAGTGGCCGATGGAAGAGCCACCACCACCTTCGAGCACCACATGAGCTTTCCAATTTTGTTTTTATTTTGTTTTGTAATAATGTGTCCCATTTTTGTACTGCACCACTGTGGGATGGAAAGAGTTGATTATTTTTTTCATTGTTTGAATTAGTTAATAATCCCATACTTGTCAAATATTTTGTAAAGAACTTGTTCCTCATTTTGTTTAACTTGACGACAAGTTTTCATTTAGTCGTGGGGGTATGATGAGTCATCGTTATAAGGCCTTGACATTGGATACACAAGGTTGGAGCCCTAATGTTGCATACCCAACGTCGGAGCCAATAAGTGATGTCAGATACTTGACATTGCCTCATTTGGGTTTGCCTATAAATATGACACTTGGGCACTTAGATGAGATAGTAGTTACGGAAGTAGAAAGATAGTGTTAGTTTTTAGTTTCTTTCCTTAGAATTGTAATTCCCAGTGCATGCTCGTAGTGTGATTTTTGTAATCGTACAACACCTTTGTTAAAGTGTGATGTACTTAGACACATTACATGATTGACAATAAAGATCGAGATTACTTCCATCATTGCAGCATCCACTTAGATTATTATTGATTTATTTACTGCTTTCTTTAGTTAAATGTTTCAATTTATTGTTATTTACTATTCCTATTATTAAGTAGAATGCAAATGCCTTAATCACAAGCGTTTAAGTGTAGATACTTGGTAATCCAAAGGTGCATCGTTTGGCACAACCAATGACATATACTTGGCAATCCCAGAAGTAGTCTCATGAAGTCCAAGATGTGTATGGACAGTTAAGAGTAGATACTCATCACCCATAGGCTAGTTTAGATCTTGCTTTCTATCATTTATTAGTTCAATTGATTTATCTCTTTATCATTATTAGGAGTAGCATAGAATCAAGAACAACATCATATGCCTCACTTTAGACTAAACCATATATGACATAGCTACCCCTAGCCCAAGTGAGAAGATAGTGAACTGCGATCAAAGCATAGCAATCTAGATGCCACAACTAGTCCCATTCATCGAATTCAATCAGATCGTGTGTGAACACTTGTGATTTGTATGGTTGGGCATAGGGGTACCTCGTCACTCATCATTAGTTATTCAATTTAATTATTTTATTCTCATTTTATTATAAGAAATTAAGAGAAAATATAATAAAAATAATTATAAAAAAACATATCTTATGAGTTAACCATACATACAATTAGACGTGAGTGTGTATTAAAAAGACAATGATTTGCAACTTCATGATTCACTATTTAGGAATATCGACTGCTTAGGTAACTAAGTCTACAAAATTCAACTAGATCGTTAGTGAACACCTATGATTCATATGGTTAGGTGTAGCAAATACCCACCATTCATCATTGGCATCGTTCCTAGGAACTTAGTTTAGCTAAGTGCGCTAAATATTATTAACTAATGAATTTTTATAAATCATTGTAAGGAAAACACAATGAGAGATTATTTATAATAATAATAATAATAATAAAATTATCTCAAGCCACACTTAAGACACATTACTAAAGTGGCTCCTACTCACATGAATGAATCTCTTTCGCATGAGGACAAATTTAATAGGCAATAGGAGAGGATGTGAAGGAGTACTGGTGAGAAGCCTTAACAACTAAAGGCAATCGATGCCCATTTGAAACCCTATTATCTAGACTTCACCTTCATCCTCTATCAAGATGAGTAGTTATATTGGAGAGATAGGGACAATAGCATTGTGTTATCTTTTGATCGATCTATTCTCATCATGTTCATGACCCCAACTCATGAGACTAGGCATTGAAACAACAAGGCCTAAGTATCAAACAACAGATCAAGTCTTGAGGGATTACCAACCTACATAAGTGCAGCTCCAAAAGGACAAGCACATGGAGGCTTGCTATGATGCCTCCAAGGATAAACAAATCTCACCACCATTGTTCTTCCAATTGCATAAAGAGGATGTTGATTTCTTTTTAGGGCACTATCAATATACAAATTTTCCTTCTTTCTTTGAGGACACCCTTCACTAATGATTGCAATCAACCTTGGAGAACTTTAGTATGGAAAGGATGGAGTCCGAAGATCAAAGAACTTTAAAAGAAAAGTCTCCTAGTTATTCATCCAATGACAAAGAAAATGATAAGGAGAAGGATAAAGATAAGAAAATGGATCAAGACAAGGACCAAAAGAGAAGGACTAGAAGGCATCATTCTCCTAGTCATCCAACTTCACCATCCTCCTCATCATCAAATTATGATAAGAGGAGCTATGGCAAAGACACAGACAAGGGTGATTGAGATCAAGATGAAGATGATAGGGGATCCCATTGTGATGATAGGAAATAGGATGGGAATCAACACAGAGAGGGAGAAGAACATCACCAGGAAAGAAGGCAAAGAAAAACTCACCATAGGAGGCATGCTCATAACAAGGGCCATCGTGGCCATAATGATGATGATGAACGATTATTGGCCACTCGAAACATGTTGAATGTTTCAAAAGTAGTCAAAATCCCCATTTGGCATCAAAAGGATAGTAGGATCAAAAGGCTAGACATGAAAAATATCTCCCAATTTGATGGGGGATATAATGCTGATCCACAACATCATCTACAAGCTTTTCATGATGCCTACAACATACAAAACATTGAGCATGAGTGGTAGAGGCTAAAGTTATACACAATGACACTTATCAAAGAAGAAAAAACTGGCATCAATCTTTGGACCTAGAATCCATTCGTAGATGGAGTACAATGTACTCGAGAGTGTCTAACCTGATGAAGCAAATCCAAGGATGGAAGCAAGAAAATCATGAATGATTAGATGCAACTCTAGGTACTACTTTCTCTTGTACTGATGCCTAGGCCATGGATTCTCTTAAAGGTAGTAGCTTCATCATATCATAGATGGGCCCCGAAAGAAATAAGGAAAAGTCTTGGGGTTTATGCTTAAGGAAGAATTTCTAAAATGCAAGCCCATTAGATTCGAAGGTTGATTGAACATGTGGCAAGAAAGAGAAGAGGAGTTGAAAAAACATGAAAGTGCAAAAGAATATAATAGGGACTAATCCATTTGTAAAAAGGAGGTATGTTTCTGTGATTCAAAGAAGGAAGCATCCCTAGATGAAGTGGTACAAAAGAAGACCTTGCTAATACAAAAATCTATTACTAAAATATCAACTAAGGTAGATAAAATGTGGGACTTCTTAGATGACAAGTTCCAAATTGTGCTTAAAATTATGAAGGAGAAGGTAGAGTAGGTAAGTAGTGACCAAGACAAAAGGAGAAGGAAAGATACATAAAAGGGTTATCATCAATAAAAAGGTAAGGCTATAACAATCGATGAGGTTGTAGATTTAGAAATAGATGATGACAAATGCAATATCTACCAATACGAACATCCCAAATGATGTTTCCCTTTATTTTTGCATTTGTAAGAGTCTAGGATGTATGCCTTGAATTCAAAATTTGTCAGGAGGTAGCCATCCAGGAGATTGCATTAACAATAAGACAATTATTAGCAACAATTTCACCAAACATAGTATTATCCAAGTGGAGCGCCACTTCAACCTCAAGAGCAATATCATCAATGGAAAAATCCATAATCATGGGGGATGCCACTACAATAGCAATATCCTTACTAGCAGCTAGATCCCTATGGATATTATGTCCAGTGACTTGTATCTCCTCATGGTTCTCCAAGTCATACTTCTATCTCATATCATTACATCCTCCCTAAATATTACCAAATTCCTACTCTAAGAAATGAGTCTCTATCCACTTACCTTCCTTCATATCATTACCTAACTTTGTACTATCTAACACCACTCTCTTACAACCTACTCCACCTATGTAAGGAGAAATTATATCATAGCCAAAATAAAGAAATGTCACAAGGGTAATTAATTTACAACTAGATATCCATCCAAGTGGTTCTAATTAGAAGCCTTGGAAAAGGGCTTTCTTCAAAACTAATAGTCCATAGAAACCCTTGCAAACACTTGTCACTATTAACCTTTGATGAGTGGCAAGTACCCCTATGCTCAACCATACGAATCGCTAAGCGTTCATGTGCAATCTAGTCGAATTCCTTAGACTCTATGTCTTCTAATACAATAGCCTGTAGGAAGTGAACTTGCCCTAATAGTCATTCGTTGTCTTCCCAATTACACTTGTCATGTACAAAGGTATGGTTAAGTGTAATTAAGGCATATTATTTGTATTATTTTATGTTTTATGTTCTTGGTGCTTTAAAATAGAGAAATGAAGTAATTTAATGGCTAATTTAATTTAACTAATTAATTAATCTCTAACTAATCCTAACATAAGTATCCAGTCCCACTTTCTGTACACATCCTAAATGCATACAATACTACTAGGCTACCAAGCATTAAGCGCTACTGAGATTACCAAGTGTTGTATGTTATGCTCAAAGTGGTCATACTTATGTGTTTAATCTATTTAGCTTAATTACTTAATTAATAAATTTAAGACTACTTTAGCTTAATTAATTACATAATTAATGAAAATAGTAAATGCAAAAATAAATCATTAATCTATTCCAAGTGTTGCAATGTTTGATCAAAAGGCCATCCACATTGGTGTGCTCAAGTACAACAATGCTTGAATAAAGATCTGTATACTTTCTGATTCCTACTATGGGCACTCAAAGAAATATTCTAACCCTCAAATGATGAAGCTACAAGAGCTCTGCTATAGCTATGACTTGACCTCCCATAAACATGGCTGGTGAACACATATTTATAGACTTTATTGTGGAGCTATGTCGACAAGGCCTCATAAACATAGCAAACATTACGTCGACACGGCCCTATTGATGAGGCAACACCACATAGACAAGGTCACATCGACGAGGGCCCGTTAACATGACACTTTGATGCTTCATCATACCTCCATGACTGAATGAAAACTTGTCCTCAAGTTCTTTTACAAAATTGGAAAGGTATGGGATTATTAATTGACTCTTAACATAACAAAACTAAGTGCCTAAGTGTACAAATCAACATCATTACAAAAATTAGTGGTGTTCATGACACAAAATTGAACACCATGACATGACTACTCAAAACTAGACAGCACATCCTCTAATAGCATGAAGATGGTTGAGAAGATCAAATAGTCCCAAGTGATGGAGGCTCCTAAGGTTCAAAAATACCTTCACTAGCTTCATGTGCATGTGGTGGCAGAGGTGGCTATGGCTACTACCTCTGGTGAAGGGCAAAAACCATTTAATAATGCCTTCATCTTCTCCTCCTTGTTCCAGGGATCATTCACAGTCCACGTGGCCTCACTAATGTGGATTGGAATGGGGATATCCCATGGATAGGGCATTATTGGGAACATCTCCTTGATGTTGAAAAACCAAGTAGTGAATTATTTACATTCGACATCGAACGCCCTCACTGCATTCTTCAACTCCTGGTAGTCATTCATTCTTTTGGCCAAGTTCTCGATAGGAGATCTCTAATCAATGTATTTGCTCTTAAGAACCTCGAGTTCAGTGTTTACCACCACAAGCTTTTTCTTGGTGTCCTTATGTGCTTAAAGTCAACCTCGTATGACAAGTATGAGCTGGCCACCTACTTTTCTAGTTCTAATCGTGATCATCTGATAATCAACATAGCCAGGTTTGCTTACCGAAGATTGGCCAACTCCATTTATTCTATCATTTTCTCTATCTACAACTCTTTCAAGTGACTTTCTACTTTATCATACTAATCAATCCAATCAATAATGGGCTACCACAATTTTCATCCATGTTGGAGGTGCTAGAGGATCTGATTTACCTTTGCCTTTGCCACTTGAATATGTTTCTCATTTACTTCTTTTTGTAAGCTAACCTAGTCTCTGTAGTGATCCTTGACTCTCTTAAATTTGAGAGCCTCTGATTTCTAGGCGACTACCTCTATTGCAATCTTTTGGCGAAGGGCACGAACCTCCTCCATGAAGAGGTTTCTATTCTCATTTGCTAATCTTCTTAACACTATGTTTGCTCTAGCTAATTACTCCTGTTGTTGATGGATAAAATCGATCAACTATTGTTTATGTGCATCAACATTTTGCAAGTGATGGCTTTTTGTAGCTAGCTACACATTCTCTTAGCAGCTAATATCCAAGGCCTTATGAATCTTATGTTGGATGGCCTCTGCCAAGGATCGGTAAAACACCGCCATCTCCATTGCACCTTCAACCCCTTTCAACCTAGTGTGAAGTTATTTAAGAACTTCATCTTTTTTTAATTTTTGGTTGATAAATGCAAGGTCGGAAATATAGGCCCTCAATTCAACAACTTCAGTAGCCAAGCGTTCATTTTGCTCCTTGGCTATTTCAAGTTGCCCTTCCAAAATGATGTTCTTACCCCTTGCCTCTAGCAGCTCTAACTAGATTTTAGTAATATTATTAAGAAGATTGAAGACATCCAGAAGTGGTTGCCTAATTCCTTCCAGTTGGTCCAATAGTTGTTCATGTTGTGCTATGCTTAATCTACCACTTATGATCCCTACAGACATATGCACATCTTTAAGTATAGTGACGTCTGGTACAAACATCGTAGGTGCATTAAATGTTTTGGTAATTTTATTAGCAACCATCTTTGCTGTTGTTTCTTGCCCTTAGTGTTGCATCACTAGTACTATTGCCTCCTTACCTTGCTCCAAGCACACTGAGAAGGTCACGGCATTTTTAGAATCTTTGGGAATGGTTGTTGTTCTGAGAGAGATATCGTTACCTTTCTAGCACTAGGATTGGGCCTCGCAAACAACTATATTCATTGGGCAGAGAAAATGGATCCACCTCCTTTCATCAGGTTGACTATTCAGGTCACCTCATTTAGCTGGCTCATCATTGGCTGGTACATAGATGGGTCTCCACCACTCATGCCTACCCATTGCTCTTACTCGCTCAAGAGTCATTCTTGGTACTCATGCAACCATTGGGATGTTGCAATGATGTCTAACACAATTTTTCAAGTGGCAGGTGGAGGTGGTGGCTACTGCTCCTCTTCATGAATAGTTGTTGCAGTTGTTTTTTCCTTCATCATCTCTACCCGATTAGTGGTTGGAGCACATCAAACAACATCATTCATATAGCAGACTATTTCTCCCCTTCAACATAGTTTTCTGATGAGGCATGGGAAGGGGAGTGTCTCTCTTCCACATTCATTCTCCTCAAACTACTTCTCTATCTCTAGATAGATTAGTTGTTGAAGGTTCATGGAGAATCTCCCACTCAGAGCAACACATGCACAAGCAGAAAAAGAAGTGATCTTGCTGGGCCTCACCATGGGGCTTAGGTGAAAGGCTGCAATCTTGTAGTGGATAATTTTTACTAGTGTGAGCACATCATACTCATTGTGGTTAATACCATAGCACCACTGAAGCCATTCTTTTTGATGTTAGGATCCACCTGCATTAAAATCTCAGTGAGATTCATCCCAATTTCAAGCAACCCAAGTGCCTTTGCAATGGCCTACACTAAGTAGGACACTAAAATGTCCTTGATTTTGACCATTGAACCAAACTACCTATTGTTCCAAAATAAGAACATATTTCCCACATACCACTCCCCACTAGAAGTGATAATTGGCCACATGGAAGAGGTTTTTGGTTGGTCTTGTACCTATTTTGGTGCTTTCTCCAAGAAAGAGCCAAAGTTTAACTCCTCAAGAACTATTTTTTGGACCTCCCTTGACCTTATTTCATTTACGCAGACCTCCATCAAGGTTACCTCAAGGTTTGCTTGTTGAGCTGGTGCCTCATCTCAATGGCAATGTTTTATTACTACTAGTAGTTCAAAAATCTGATGAATACATTCCACTTTGGCCTCTTCCTTAAGAATTCCTATGGCATGGGTTGCAACTAGTTCTTCTTGGACCTGTTCTTGGCCATTTCTGCCTTGGTTGAGACGATCCTCCTTCCTGCATGTGCTTGCCTTTTGGTGCCATCTACGGTCACAACACATCTATGGATTAGTAGATATAATGTGTAACTTCAAATATTTGAATACCTCATCTCATTAGTTAGTTACACTTCGCTACAGTTGGATCATGGCAGGTTGATTATTTTATTCTTATTTTATTAATTAATTTTTATTATAAGAGTCACCAAAGCTCATTGGGAGAGTTTAACTTCTATAATTTGGTGTTTAAATGTTGATCTATTAGTGAAACCTTTGTGGGAGTTAGAAAAGTGGTGAAAACTTTTCAATCAAAAATGGCACATTTGTAGTCCCCATGACTAAGAGCTTACCTCTAGGAGCTACAAGGTCTAAGAAGCGAGTGATTTGGATAAATAGTTAGGAAGTTATTGGCTCTAGAAGGTTTTAGGCTTTGAAAATTTGAAAAACTCCCTTGGCTTTTCTGACCAAATGTGAAAATTTCTAAGGGAGATCATGCATATTTATAGTATGTTTGTGCTGCCTTGATGGGGCAATGTATACAAGGCCTTGTATATGCATGGGCTCCATCAACGAGGCCCCATATACAAGGTCCATAAATAAAATTTTCAATTTTGAATATTTTGAGAAATACAAGGAATTTTTAAATGACTTTGAAATTCATGGAGTCCCAAAAAAATGCCAAGAATATGAAAAAATCATTGAAGAGGGTCTTTGGAAGCTCAAAAATTCAAAAATTTGATGGAAAATGTGTGAATTGAAGAAAATTCTTAAAGGAGCACACAGTCAAATGCAGAAGATGGGTGTGTGAAAGATTTTGATTGCAAAAATGCCTAAGGATAAGGTTCTTAAGAAACCCAACCAAGAGATGTGCAAGTGGATCCTCCCTATAGTAGGCACATGCCATGTTTACCCTTGCATAACCTCAACCTAAGAAGTATATGGGCCCCATAGGTGATTAATGGTTGATGAAAGTTAAGGACCATAACCCAAAAGATTCTACGAAAGAATTCAAAGTACGTTAGACAAAGACACCGAATTAGAACATGGACACTGGTAGTGAGGTGAGTTATGGGTAGCATGGACAAATGATGAAGAATGTGGAATGGGATTCCAAATTGAGGTTATAAGAAGTTTCTTATGGATTTGTGTTTAAATGATATAAGAAGATCCATCCTTAGTCTAGACTAAAACCAACCACTTTCAATGACTTCACATCACCACTCCAAGACAGATTCACCCCCTCAAGACAAAGTGTGCTCCCATAGAACAACCACCATTCCTTAAAAAGAAGAAAAGAGAACTAGGAAGTGAGACAGTGCCTTAGTTAAAGGGCACCTTCAGGCATGGGTAACATGTCTTTCTAGTCCCATAACTAATGCTTGTAGCCCATTTATTCGTCTAAGGGGTGTGATTTGAATTCCCATCATGTTTTTTTTTTCTTTTATTTTATTTTGTTTAATTTTTTTTCTTTTTTGATGGGAACCACACCATGTAAAGACTTATTCAACTTTGTGTTATTGTTTGGCATGGAATGGTAAGAAATCCATAAAAACACTCATGCACCCAAGTAAGTAGAAGAGTACTAAGAGTATTGATTATCCTTTAAGTCACACCTTGTGCAAACCTTTGAGTCCTTCCCAATTCTAGAAACTACCAAGGTCATAAATTTATTAAAATTTTATTTAATTAAAGGGACCTCATACTTCCAAAACAAGGAAAACCATAGAGTTTGTGGATGGGTGGATGATGTGGACTTATTGCTTGTTTCATGAAAAAGAAACCATGTCTTAGCCATTAGTACAAAAATTCAAAAATAGAAACTAGACATAGATTTTTGAATCGGTAAGGTCTTTCTATTCACTACCTCATCAAGTGGTGACTCTTCCTCACTGTCATAAAATTGGACCTCCCTCTTTCTAATGGCAAGATCCCTATTATATTCTTCAGCACTTTCTTGTTTCTTTAACTCTCCTTCTTTTGCTACCTACTCAATTGGCCTTTGAATTTGATGGGCTTGCAGTTCTGATAGTCTCCGTTGGGCATAGATCCCAAGAGTTCTTCTCATTTCCAATCTAAGTTCACTATGATATGGCGAAGTTGTTTCCGCTAAGAATAACTATGGCCAAGGAATCAGTGTATGACAAAATAGTATCTACCCATGGTGGCATCCAAGGGTTCATGATTTTCTTGCTTTTATTTTTGGATCTACCTTCTTAGATTAGACACTCTGGAGTATGTCTACTACTTATCATTAAATAACTCTAGCATTGTACTCCACCTACAAATGGATTTTGGCTCCAAGGATCGATACCATCTTTCTGCTTCCTTGATGAGTATCCTAGAAAATAGCTTTAATTTCTACTAATCATTTTCAATATTTTGTAGGGCATAGGCATTGTGAAAAACTTGAAGATGTGTTTGTGAATCAAAGTTATATCCTGCCTCAAATTTGGGAATATTGTTCATATCAAGTCATTTGATCCAACTATCTCTCACATGCTTGGTTGGAATTTTTATGACCTCTACAATATTTATCATGCTTTGAGTTGCCAACAAAGGCCCATCATCATCATTATTTCGATGATGTCAATGATGTCCTCTACTACCCCTTCATTCATGGTGGGCCTAGCGATCATCATTGTTGTCCTATTATTTCCCTTCATCACGATTGTTCTTTCTGCAACGTTTGTTAAAACCAGAAGAGGAAGAAAAAGATGTAGATGAAGAGGGCACAGAGGGAATAGGACTATCATCACCATGGTGTCTACCAACTCCTTTACGGTTGTCACAACCATGTTCATCAATTTTCTTGTCATCTTGATGCTTATCTGAGCCCTTGCCTTGACTTCTAATTTTACTTGAACTTCGATTGTTGATAGTGGATGATGAGCCATGATATCACGCCCACGATATCATGGCCTCCCATGTAATATTGCAACGTGATATCGTAGCCTGCCTCATTGCCTGTAAATAAGAGGTGGGTGCACTTGATTTGCAATAGTTAGTCTTAGTCCCTTACCCAAACTCTTACATTTTCTTCCTCTTAGAGTTAGAATTATTTCTGCGTGCCCGCAGTAGGAGTCATAAAGTGAACGGATCCTTATTCGAGCATTGTGTACCTGAGCACACCTTGTGTATGATAATAAAGATGAACTTTGTGATAAACCTTACAGCATTCAGAATAAATTAATTAATGTTAATTACTATTACTTAATGCTTTCCTTAGTTAATTAATGATTCTCTCTCACCCTACAACCCTCCTAAGTAGGCACACACAGTACAATCACTTCGAGCATGCGTGTAACACTTGGTAACCCAATAACAATTAGCGTTTGGTAAGCCCAGTAGTATTGCACTAGTTTAGGATGTGTACAACAAGCAAGAACAGATACTGGTGTTAGGATTAGTTAGAGCCTAGTTAATAAGTAGTCAAATTAAATTAGTAACTTAGTTATCTCTCTCTTCCCTTATTAGTAGCAAGACATAAAAACAAATAAAAAGTATAAAAATCATACACCTCAAGTTTACTTAACCATACAATCATGACATATAAGTAAGCTTGGGAAGACAACAATTAATCAACCCATTCTTGTTGCACAAAGGCACATAGGCACTTAGTCCTTAGAATTCAACCAGATCATGCATGGATGCTCGTATTCGTATGGTTGAGCATAGGGATACCTCACCACTCATCATTGGCGCCGTTGTCGGGGACTTTGTTATTTGTGCACTAACCAGAACATAGGAAATATTTCACATCGTTGGAATGAACCCTTGGGGTTGGTTAAAGAAAAATAATAAATAATAATACATTGCACTAAATAGATAATCATGTCTCCTTCTTCGTATGAAAGTGTTTCATCGCCTAGGTCTGATACAGGGAACAACTGGAGGCATAGTACACATGATAATCCACCAATCCCTCAATAGTTTCATGTGGTATATGTTCATCCCAATGAATATGTACCAAACTTTACCTTTATCCTCCACCAGGATGAACAACTGCATTGGTGAGATTTAGAAGGTAACATAGTGTTAGCTCCTAGTCGCTTTGTCCCAGGCATGCTTCTTCATGATCTCACATGAATTGGTATGCAACACTTACAGTTAGAGTACGTTTTGCATGATCATGACTCGAGAGAGTATCGACCCACAAAGGCACAACGTCAAAGAGATTTGCAACAGGAGAGACGTCATAAATCCATAAAGGGAAAATTATTGTAGAAAGTTACACATGTCCTGAGCAAAAATGAGGGTGGTGAACCTACCTCAGGTAGTCGCCCACACAATGATGTTCCTCCCATTGACTTTGGTCAAGGGGTTGTGTATTAGAATCTTTACTCAACTATCCATAACCCAGATTCTAGTATCGACAAACATAAAGGCGCTGAAAAAGGAACATGAACACATGACAAAGATAGACGTTCCGATCATAACCATGATCGAGGTCGTGACCACCGAAGACAAGGAAGCAGGCACCGACATGGTGACAGTCCTCCTTCTTCTTCACATTCATCGTTTCCTTCACCCTCTCCTTCAGGATCTAGACACAGTCACAAGGAAAAAGACCATGAGGATAAGGGTAAGCGAAACGAGAGTCATAGACAAAATAGTCAAGAAAGGGGACGAGGGCACTCTAGAGAAACACACCGTGAAAGAAGGGAGAGTAGGGAACAACATAGGCATCATAGACGCCATATACGAGACAACCACGATGAACCCCTACTTGCTACTCGAAGTATGCTAGACATAACTAAGGCCATTAGGATCCCAACAAGGCACCAAAAGGATAGTAGGATCAAGAGATTAGACATGAAAAATATTCCACGATTTGAAGGGGGGTACAACGCTGATCCTCAAAATCATCTACAAGCATTTCATGATGCATGTGCCTTACAAAATATAGAAAGCGAATGACAAAAACTTAAGTTGTTCCCATGGACACTAGTCAAAGAAGTAGAGAGCTAGTACTAATCCTTAGAACCAGAATCCATTTGGAGGTGGAGTACCATGTTAGAATTGTTCAATGATAAGTACCAAACATACTGCCAAGTGTCCAACCTGCAAAAGCAAATCCAAGGTTGGAAATAAGAAGGACATGAACCTTTGGATGCTACCATGAACCGATATTATGCACTATTACATAGTTGTCCTAGCCATGGTTATTTGTAGAGGGATCAACTACGTGCATCTCATAGATGGGCTTAGGCATGAAACAAGAAGAACCCTTAGGACATATGCCCAAGGGAGGCTATTTAAGCTTACGACACATCAAGTTCAAAGATTATTAGAGCAAGCTGCTAAAGAAGAAGGTGAGCTAAGGAAAAGAGAGAGTGCGGAGGAATATAACAAAGATCCTTCCCTCCAAAAGAAGGGAGTAAGATTTTATGAGGATGAAGAAGAGTCACCACTCGAAGAGATGGTGAATAGGAAAACTTTGCCCATTCAAAAACTTGCATCAGAAGTATCAACAAAGGTAGACCAAATGTGGGATTCCCTAGATGATAGATTTCAAACCCTTCTTAAAATAGTAGAGGAGTCTAGAGAGCAAGGTAGTGATCGCAAAAAAAGAAAAAAGAGAGAAATTGAACATGCACATAACAAGGGTAAAGGCAAATTTTCCATTATCGAAGAGGTTGTGGATTTGAATACAGACAATGATAGTGGATGCGAGATATACCAATATGACTATCCTAAGGGATGTTGTTCTATAATCTCACATCTGCAGGAGTCTGGGGTGTATGCACTCAATCCACGATTAAACAAAATGCAAAGACCCCGAAGGTTACCTTATCCTCAAGGTAACTCAAGACAATTCCACCAACCCTTAATGTATTATCCAAGTAGAACTTCGCCACAACTGATCGAGCAGTATCAATAATGGTAGTACCCACAACCATGGAGAATGCCACCACCAAGGCAACAGTATCCTTATCGACAACTTAACCCATATGGATATTACGTGCAATAGCCAGTCTCTCCATGTGACTCTACTAGTCACGTTACTCCTCAACCTGACTACCAAGCTCGTGAGTATTATAGGACTCTTTCTCCTAGGGGTGATGTTCCACAAACATACCATCCTTCTCATCCGATTGCACCTCTTCCACCCTTAACTCCATTACCACCTGCTCCAGCCATGCAGGGTGAAATCCCTACCCAGTCATAGCAACATAATGCCATAAGGGTTGTTAACCCTCAACCTACAATTGGTTCTGACAACTGCATGAAGAAAAGACCTTTCTTTAAAACCAACCGTCCAACTAAGCCCTTGCAACCACAAGCAGTTGATTCTTCAACCACCTCACTACCACTTGAAACTTTAGAGCTCCCTTCAACCTAAAAACCACACTCAACGCATATGGTCATATTAACTTATGTCGTCATCGATTGGATAAAAGTTGGCCATCTTCCTAGGAAATTCTCTGATCCTTGGAGTCCTTTGATATATCTACAAATCGCTAGAAATGAGCTATGCAAAGCTCTTTTTGATTTAGGTTTTGGTGTCAACTTGATTTCTCAAGAAATGTACAAGGCCTGGAACCTACCTCCACTAAAAAAGAGTAACATTCGTTTAAAATTGGTTGACCAGTCCAACACTGTCCCGTTGGGACTAGTGGAGGACATTGTCACCATTGTTTATGGATGGTCGTATCTAGCTAACTTCCTAGTGATTCAAGTAAACAACAGTAAGGGGGACTTTCCAATCATAATGGGAAGAGCATGGCTAAGCACAGTTGACACACTCCTAGGAATCCATGATATTTCCTTGGAAATATCAAAGGAAAATACATTTGGAAAGATCGAGAAGAAGAAAGTTCCATGCATCACATACAGCGACTCAAGGTGTAATTGCATGCAGAAGTCATGGTTTGTGCAATGTTTAACATTGCCTACATGCAACCAATGTGCACAAGTGACAAATATACAAAGATGCCTATATACAACAACCATAAGACAGGAAGGCACCTAGTGGTTAATAGCCGATCAAGAGAGCAATTCAACTATATGCATGGAACCAACTGAGGGTTTGACTTATGCTTACATTGATAGCATAGACACATTGAAGCAAGTCCATCGCCAACTTACAAGTCTTGACCTTGAGAATATCAACTAGGAGAATTTGAAAATTCCTGATAAGTTCAAGCAAGAGCCCCTTGAGCTAAAACCATTGCCCACCGGTATGGAATACACGTTTCTTAAAAATGGAAAATCGGTAATTATTAATGTGAAGTTGGCTCTGCAACAAAAAGAAAGACTACTAAAAGTGATAAATAAATGGTCAAAAGCCTTTGCTTCATCATATCCTGAATTAACTAGAATAGATCCTAGGATATGCCAACATAAAATTTACATTGATCCCTCCATGAAGCCTCAAAGACAATCGTAGAGGCGATTGAACCCAAAGGTGAACCAAGTAGTTAAGGAAGAAATTGAACAACTTCTAAAAGTTGGGTTCATCTACCCCATTATTGATAGCAAATGGGTTAGCCCCTTAGTTATAGTACCCAAAAAGGAAGGCAAATGGAGGGTGTGCATAGATTTTAGGCTACTAAATATGGCAACAATCAAAGACCACTTTTGGTTTCCATTCCTAGACCAAGTCTTAGACACCATTGCAGGGCATCGCTACTATAGTTTTCTGGATAGGTACAGTGGGTACAACCAAATACAAATAACCCTAGAAGACTAAGCCAAGACTACGTTCACCAGTCCTTGGGGAACATTTGCATATAAAGAGATGTCGTTTGGCTTATGTAATGCTCCTGCAACGTTTCAACGATTATTTCTAAGCATATTCCAGTAGCAGATAGGAAATGGTGTGGAAATCTTAATAGACAACTTCTAACCACCTAGGGAGAAAACTTTGATCAAGCCTTGGACCGGTTGGAGCAAGTATTAAAATGATGTGTAGAAACCAATTTAAGGCTCAACTAGCAGAAAATCCATTTGATGATCCAAGAAGGCATCGTACTAGGGCATAAAATTTCACGAACAGGAATAGAGGTAGACCCCAAAAAGATCAAAGTTATCCAAGGAATTACCTGTCAACCAGAAATCATAAAAGATATCTGGTCATTCCTTGAACACACTGGCTACTACAGAAGATTTATTGAGAACTTTTCAAAGGTTACAAAACCATTGGTTGAACTAACAAAAAAGGGCATACCTTTCAAATGGACCAAGGAATGCGAACTAGCCTTCCAAACTTTAAAACAAAGGCTTGTAGAAACACCCATTCTACAAGCTCCTGATTGGTCCAGACCATTCCACATAATGACTGATGCATCCAACTATGCTTTAGGAGCTGTACTTACACAGTTAGATGATCAAAAACGTCCTTATTACATCCACTATGCAAGTAGAACTATCGTTGGTGCACAACTTAACTACACTACAACAGAGAAAGAATTAATGGCTGTAGTGTTTGCACTAGAAAAATTCAGGCACTATGTCTTGGGCTATAAAGCATTTGTACACACAGATCATAGTGCAATAAGATTCCTAATGAATAAGCCAACGGTAAGCCCTTGCATCATACGATGGCTTGTAATCTTACAAGAGTTTGATGTTACGATGATCAATCATAAAGGCACTGAGAACGTAGTTGCTAATCATTTATCTCAGTTGCGATGGGATAACAAAGAGGATGAGTATCTAATTTCTAATTATTTTCTAGATGAACTCCTCTTTGCAAGTGTAGTGAATAATCAAGTAACCATGGAGACAAACTAGTATAGTAGCATTCTCAACTATCTCCTTACACAACAAACACCACAAGGGTTTGACGCTAAAAAGAAACAATAGTTTCTTCGCTAAGCTAAGTATTTTATGGAAATCAATGGGCAACTTTACAAAGTATGTCCTGATGGCTTGGTTCGATGGTGCGTTCCCAATGTAGATCAACTAAAAGTTCTCCAAGACACTCATGAGGGTCCTTGTGGGGGTTCATTATGTTGGGAGATGAACAGCCATTAAGATCTTGCTTGCAGGATATCATTGGCCTACATTGTTTCGGGACGCCCATCGTTTCATCCAATCTTGTGAGTGTTGTCAACATGATGGGGGGATGATTGCTAGAATGGAGGGTCTGCAACAATGGATCCAACCTTTAGAACCCTTCGACAAATGGGAAATTGATTTTATGGGGCCCATTACACCAATGTCCAATGGAAAAGCTTATATTATTGGTGTCGTTGATTACCTTACAAAATGAGTAGAAGTAGCTATTGTTAAGGATTGTACATCATCCACAGCTACATGATTTGTTCAACAACAAATCATAAACAGGTTTGGTGTGCCTTGTGCACTTATTTCAGACAATGGTACACACTTCATAGGTGCGACTTTTCAAAAATTAATGCAAAACTTAGGGGTTGAGCACAAACTGACTACACCATATCACCCCCAAGCGAACAGTCAAGCCGAAGTCACCTTGACCTTGACCTTAGTCTAGCACAAAAAGAATGTCTAATGATACTAAATGTGCTAGATGAGAACTAACAAGTAGCCCTAATAATAATGAAGTGCACAAGGCATACTCTAAACAACATCATGATGCATGGATAAGAAGAGTTAAATTCCAACCTAGTGATAAGGTTCTTTACTAGAAACCCATGCATGTACAACAATGTATTAAGTTTTAAATGCTATGGAAAGGACCTTACAACATTCATGTAACTTTTTCTTCTGGTGCCATGACCATTTACTACCCATCACACTTAAAGAAACATCTATTGGTCAACATTCAACAAGTTAAGCCATTCCTAGAACCTAGAGTAACCAACAATACTAACATCTTAGAGCAAGAGCAAGCATGCTCTATTTTTTGAATCTCCTCCTCTCAACTCAGTCGTGGTGGAGATGGTCATCCATACTAACATTTTGTGAGGGCTTACCTATTTTTATACCTTTTTGTTTTACACCATTCTTTATATGTTTTTCATTTTCTTAAATATTTTATCAATTATTTTATATATTTTTCCTTGACTTTCTTTCTTTCTCCTTTTTGTTAATTATATTTTGTTTTATTTTAAAATAAATCTTTGATATTACCATTGCTACTATTAATATTGGGACTTAATTAATGTAGCCATTAATGTTATAATTGATTTATTAAATGGCCAAATTTTCATCTTTGGATTATATCCTCTATTAACAAATGGTCAATTTTTTAATGGTACCAGGTAGTGGGTCCACGACATCCATCCATCCTATTTATTCTATAGAGGCTTTACAGCATGAAGGCATGAGATCCTTCCACATTATAACTAAGAAGTAACCAATGATCTCAATACTTAACAAACTCAAAATGGACCAAAAAGGAATGGAAAAGGGTGTGACCTCAAGGGAACTTTTCGTATCCTCTACTCAACTTCTTTCTCAAGTTTTATGATTTTTTTTCTCTATTGGTATATCACCACTTTTATTGTTGACCAATAAACATGAAGCATGTCTTTTCATGGTGTCGTTCCCATGAAAAAAAAAAGGGGATTCAATGCACATCCCTTAGACATAATACTGGGCTACAATCACTAGTTATGGGGTTGGAAAGACATGTTGCCCATGCTTGAAGGTACTCCTCTAACTAAGGTTTTTTCTTCCTTCCTTCTTCTCTTTTCTTCTTCTCTTGGAGTGGTGGTTATCCTTTGGGAATTATCATGAACTTCTAAGGATCAAAGGAAATGGATATGTGAGTGCGAAGTCACCGAAAGTGGGATGAACCTGGTCTCAACTGAGAATGGGACAGTATCAAATCATCTCAATCACAAACTTCACAAGGATCTTATGTGACCTAGATGTAGATCACCTATCAACCATTCTCTCTCTACAATTATTCTCAATTGATAACATACCCCCCATTGCCTCATATCATGATCAATTGATACATTTGTTATGATGACCAGATAATCCTATGGATATGGATTTTAACTCAAAGTGACTATTAATCATCCTTAGTGTCTATGGACTCCTTATGATGAGGGCATGCAAGGGCATCAAAGGCATAAGCCTGCTTTGGGTAGGATCCACTTACATTCTCTTAAGTCTACCTCAAATTAAACTTCCTATCCATTGACAATTTGCATGATCAATCCCATCAAATTACATTCAAACATGAAGTTTTTGCTTTATTTTGGCATCTTAAGTTCATCCAAATATGCTTGAATCTCTTCTCATAAGCTAAAATAACCCTCTTCTATGTTTTTGTCATCATTCTACATCTTTCTAGCTTTCATTAGGCTTTTGTCTTGTCTCCAAACTTGTCTAAAATTCCATCATTTTATAAAGTGTAATTTTGCTAAGTATGACTGCATTGATGCATCCCCGTCAACACAATGGAATGAGTTGACACAGCCCCATCAACACATGCCCATTGATGCAGTGTAAAAATACTATAAATAGGCACAACACTTAGGTCAATTTGCATCATGTTTCCAAACAGCAAGAGGAGTTTTACCATTTTTCAAAGCCCAAGAACCTTCTAAGAGCCCTAACTTTTAAATCACTAACCTGTTTTCACCTATTTTTCAATGCTCATGCTACCAGAGGTAAGTTTTACATTGTGGGGGACGCAAACCTTTGGGTTTTAGTAAAAACTCTTTTGAAATTTTTCTAACTCCCTATGGTTAACCCATTAAAATAATAGTAAAATGAATCACCATGAAGGGTTAAGACTACCACACAAAATCTGATACACAAAAATAAAATAATATTAAATTAATACATCTAGCCTATGATCCTAAAGAGCATGTAAATGATTAACTTTCAACACTCAATAACTTAACATAACCAAATCTGATTAAGAAAGGTATTTAAAGAATAACAATTATGAACTCATGAGCTAATCATGGGTTATGTTACGATCATAGATGGCACCTAAATGACTGCATGTGGGAAGGCCCTCATAGCCTAGAAAAACATGACCTAGAAAAGGAGGGACCAACAATAGCAACCCTAAGAGCAAGCAGGCAAGGAAACTCATGCCATAGGACCCCTTCAGGAGGAGCTTGAAGTAGAATCTGTTTGACAAATTGTCACTGTAGAAATAGGCCAATCCAGGTAGGACGACATTCTTAGGCTAAGGCTTAGCTTGGAGGTCACCCTCACGGAGGCTTGCTTGAAGAAGATCAGGATGAAGGAGGTCCAAACTTCTATTCTCTAGCAGTTGAACTTTGGATCCTTTTGGAGCTGGTATAAAAGGAGGTCATCACACAACTATAAGGGTCTCCCATGTGGCCCATTCTCTCTAATAGTGGAAAATGATATATGAGGGAGACCTATCTCTTCTGGAACAACCAATAAGGAGATGCATTAGTAAAAATCAAAGATACGACCATCTCCTACTTGGTTGAAGCCATTGCAGAGGCCCTCGAATTACTAAACATTGGGATCAAAGTTGTCGAGATCTTAACGCAGGTGGACCCAAAAGCTAAAAAGGAGTGGGTTTAGTGATGTTATGACATGAATCATAAGGAGTATAGTGCTCTCATAAAGGTAGAGAGAGCATACTTTAAAACTTTGTCTTATCATCTAAATCCAACTACAAGGCTCACTAAAGTTACAACTTTCTCTGCTCGAGCATGCACTACTTTGAGCAAGAAGTTCTGAGCCAGACTTCCCTAACTCATTTTCCTAAAGATCAAAAAAAAATTTTAAAGGAAGACACTTCCCTTTCCATGTCTCATCCACAAGTTGTGCAAAAGGGGAGGAATAGCTTGCTATTTCAACAATGTGGTCTACCATGATCCTACCACCTCATGGCAAGAAATGATGAAATACAAGGCAACAATAAAGCTATAGGAAGAGGAGCAACCACCACCACCATCACCTACATCCCCATATACTACAATAGAGGTACCTGTAGCTACCAAAAGAATAAGAAAACCTAAGAGTGATAGTTGCAGCAATAACAAGGCTATACGAGTGATGGGAAGTCCTTTATTTATCGTCTAGCCATGAGTAATCTCGATGAGGTTGCAAGAATCATTAGTTGATTAGATAGTAAAACAACCCTACTCTTCTCCACGCAAAGGAACTAGATGTCCACCAAGCCTAATCCAAGTGCTAGGGAGATCACAATGCCCATTCCTAAATAAACATTCCTTGAGATTTTAGGGAATGTTGTGGCCTTCTCCAACATGTTGGAGGAAGACAAGGGGATAACCATCTTGGTTATGCCACATAAGGGCTAAGACATAGGAGTGGAGGTGGTGGTTGATAAGGTAGCTAAATCCCTGAATGTTCCTATAGTATTTGTACCTAGCATTACCACCATGACAAACATCCATGCATTTGTAAGAGTAGGGAGTGATCAGATGAGCACTACCCAACATGAGGAGGTGCTGGAGAGATTGGTTGGAGCTAGGAAATCACTTTTGGAGATCTTTGATCTCCCATATGAGATTGTAGCAAATTAGTCATAGCAATAAGAGACAATGGACAAGTTGTTGATCGCAAACACATAACTAGAGAAGGCCACTATAGCCAATTGGTGGTTGGCCGCCAAAGTTGCTAAGTTGTGAGCCCATATATCCAACCTCACCATTCTCAAGCCTAAGCTTATAAGAGATAAAGTTTTCCAACATTTTCAACAAAAACTTCAAGAGGATAAGAATGTAAAGGAGATGACGATCTTTGATGCATTCTTGTGAAAAGCCATGACTAGCAATACTAACAAGGACTACTTGTAAGTTCATGAGGAAAACTTGATCCTCACCAAGAATAACCACTGCCTACAAAATGCTAAGTAACAAAAGGACTAAATGGTCAAGTTCATATGCCAGTACCAATAGCAACTTGCCAAGGTTAACTTAGATTTGGGAAGGTTGGTAGCAGAAAACCAAAATCTCTTAATGAAGGAAGTCAAAGCTCTTCATAAAAAGACCACAATTGAAGTAGTCTCCTAGAAGAATAAGGCCCTAAAGTTTGAATGGGTGGAAATCACTATAGGAACTAGGTTGGACTAATTAAGGAGGTCAATGAAAAGGAGATCCAATTAGCAAAGGCAAATATGAACACAGCCCTCCAACAACTCCAATAACAAGGTGACGTATGGTAGTCCATCTTGGATGGAATAAATATATAAAACAAGGTAGAGATTCATCTAAACAAGTTACAAATTAAGAAGATGATGGAGTATATGTAGCTTGCCAACCTTCGTTATGCAAACTTAGTGATGATGGTAGCAAGAAGGTTGAGGACCAAGTTGGAGAAGCAAGGTACCAATTCCTATATCCTTTATAGGTCTCAATTCAAGATCCACAAAGAGATCAAAAAAAAGTTGGAGATAGCCAACTTAGAGCTTAAAGTTCTCAAGAGAAAATTCACTAATCAACGATCTATTGCTGAGAACCTAGCAAGATGGATAAATGATTATCAAGAACTACAAAATCTTGTAAAGACATTTGACATAGACATAAAACCTTTGTAGCCTAGTTTGTCAACATGAATGAATTATTTTCTTTAATGTCATGCCCGTGGGATATTCCTACATTGGCCTAGATTGACAAAGTTGTGCGGACCATGTATGATCCACAAAGTAAGGAAGAGAAGATAAAAGCACTATTTGATGCTTTTAAACTTCCAACACCAGCAACTAATAACCTCAACCTTTAGCAGCACCAAGATGAGATGAAGGACCATTAGAGCCATAGGAGCCTTCACCTCTAGGCACTATCTAAGAATTTATCACATCTTTAGCTATTTTACACACACCTACTAAAATTTTGTAAATGTCCAATTTTGTTGTAATGGACACTTATTTTTGTAGCAATGTACAATCTAACACTCATAGTTAGGTAGAGACAGTCAATCTATCTTCCTGTTAATAAATTCCTTACTACTTCATATTTTGTAAGAAACTCAATCCTATTTTTATTCACTTGAGGCTAGGTTTTTAGTCAGTCATGAGGGTACGAAGAAACATCAATAAGATAGGCTACGTCAATGAGCACATGGCCCCATCAACGTATCCCCATCGATGCATGATAAGATGTGTCGACGTAAGTATGTCAATGCTGATGTAGTTAGTGCCTATATAAATGTGCTCACCCCTCACATTCATGGTATCTTTCAGTTGTAGAGTAAGTTAAATTCTTGCACTTTCTTCCTTTCAAAGTTAGAATATTTCCTTCTAAGTGCTCGTAGTATCGATATATGAGATTGTATGAAGTTTTATTCAAATGCTCATGTACCTGGACATATTGGCATGATTAACAATAAAATTGAGATTCCCTACATTTATTGCATAAGTTAGAATAGTTTGCTATTTCCTTTAAGTACTTTACTTTATATGCAGTTTCCTTCTATGTCCTTGGTTAATTAGTATGATTAATCATAAGCACATGAGTACGATCACTTTGAGCATAATCTACTAACGCTTTGTAATTTCAACAACGAATACTTGGTATACCTAGTAGTATATACTTAGTAACCTAATAGTGTTAGTATAAGTTCAAGATGTATACAACAAATGGGAATAGCTATTTTACATTAAGTTAGCTAACTTAAAAATTAGTTATTAAATTTAATTGTTAAATCCTTATTTTATTGTAAGTAATTAATAAAAAATATAATAAGAATAATTATAAAAATACATATCTTATACCTTAACCATACTTAACCATACATATAATTAGACATAAGTGTGAATTAAGAAGGCAACAATTTGCAACTCCATAATTCACTATTTAATAATATTGCCTACTTAGGTAACTAAGTTTATGAAATTTAACTGGATTGCTAGTCAACGCTTGTGATTCATATAGTTAGGCATAGGGGATACCCATTGTTCATCAACTATCTTAGGAAATTTTAAAAGTAGTTTAACAGAACCAATGGATCTTGATGAGAAGCAAGGCATCCCTATGCTCAACCATACGAATCACAAGCATTCACGCATGATCTAGTCGAATTCGATGGATGAGACTAGTTGTGGCATCTAGATCATTATGCTCTAATTGCAGTTCACTGTCTTCCCACTTAGACTATTGATAACTTTGTCATGTATGGTTTAGTCCAAAGTGAGGCATATGATTTTTCTCATTTTATGTTTTATAAGTTTAATCACCTACAACAAGAATGAAAGGTAAAGTAATTTAAGATCTAATTTATCCACTACCTAGCTAACTTAACACAAGTACTCATTCCATTTTCTTGGACACATATTGAACACATATAGCATTGCTGGGCTACCAAACGTTAAGTGTTTCTAGGTTACCAAGCACTATATGCATGCTTGAAGTGGTCGTGCTTGTGTTCATTAATAACTAGAAATTAATTGCTTAATTGAAATGAATTAAAGTAAAGTACATGAAAGGAAAGTGCATTAAAGGAAACATTAATCTATTATCAATGCTACAAGGATAGTCAAAAGAGTTTGCTTTTATTCCCGTCACACTATTGTGCTTAGGTACATCAGTGTTCAAACAAAGATCTGTACACACTTAGACTCCTATTGCAGGCACTTAGAAAATATTCTAACTCTAGAGAAAACAAACTGCAGGAGCTTCGCTACTCTAACTTAAAAAAACTATGAAAAATTCATGGAAATCATGAGCCCAAGTGCTATATTTATAGGCCAATGTATAAAATACCCCCCCCCTCTGGACTTCGACATCGGATACTTGACGTCATGGATCTAACGTCGAAGCAAATGAAGAAACATGTTTCATCATACCTCTACAACTGAATAAAAACTCGTCCTTGAGTGTAGAAGAGGAGGAACAAGTTCTTTACAAAATATTGGGTAGGTATGGGATTATTGACTAACATACAAATTAACTCAAATGGAACAACAGACTCTGAGTGCCCAAGTGTACATAGTTACAACTTTTTACAAAATTTGGTGTTCATGATAAGAGAAGTGAACACCCTAAATAACACTGACATCCAACACCTCTTGGCAATAGAAAAATGAGAGAGAAGATCCAACAATCAAGAACGGTCCTCATTGTGTGGTACTGTTGCATCATCCTTGGTGAAGATAGTCCTACTCCTAGTCCATGCTTGCCAATGCAATCACAATAGAATCATGAATTAATATGCAATGTGTAATACATAGCTATTAAATGCCTTGTCTTATTGGTGGTTACACTCGGCTAGGTTCTAATTGTGGTAGATTGATTCCTTTAGTAGTGTTAGCAGGAAGGCTGACAAATAGGGTAAAATAGATAAGCGGTCCATTAAATTTGAAAAGGTTTAACACAAAGAAAATATTGGAAGAGGGTGTAAGAATTCACAACAATAAAAAGAAAAGTTCATTGAAAATGTTGTGAAGATGTGCACAATTGGATGTCATTGATGGGATAAACAAAAGGATTTGATTGTAAGAGTGTCTAAGGGTAAAGGACTTAATTAACCCAACCAAAAGATATATAAGTGGGTCCTCCCCAAAGCAGGCATAGACCTTTTATACCCTTACATAACTTCAAACCAAAGAGTCCGTGGGCTTCGTGGATGATTAATGGTTATAGAGGATTAAGTACAAAAACCTGAAAGAAACTAACTAAGAATTCTGACATATCAAACCAAGACATCAAACAAGAACATGAAATTGGCAATGAGGTAAGACATGGAAAGCATAGATGAATGAGAGAGAGTGGAATAGAGTCCCTAATTAAGGTCACATGAAGTTTGTTGTGAATTTTGTGGTTAAATGACTTGATAGGATCCATCCTTAGTCCAAACCCAAAACCAACCATGTTAAGTGACTTTGCATCATCATTCTAAGACCAGTCCATCCCCTGAGACACAAGAGTGCTCCCACAGAACAACCACTACTCCTCATTAGAGAAGAAAAGAGAAGTAGAAAGTGAGGAAGGGCCTTAGTTAGAGGGGACAAGTCCCATAACTAGTGCTTGTAGCCCGTTTATTTTGTCTAAGGGGCATGCTTTGAATCCCCATCGTTTTTTTTTTGAAATGAAAACCACATCAAGTAAAGACGTATGCATTTATTTTGTCTAAAGGGTGTGCTTTGAATTCCCATCATTTTTTTTTGATGAGAACCATACCATGCAAAGACATATGCATTTATTTTATCTAAGGGGTGTGCTTTGAATTCCCATCATTTTTTTCATTTTCTTTATTTATTTTTTGATGAGAACCACACCATGCAAAGACTTATTCAACTTCCTTTTATTGGTCAACATGGAATGGTAAGAAATCCATGAAAACACACATGCACCTAGGCAAACAGAAAGGTACAAAGAATACTGAATCCCCTTGAAGCCACACCCTGTTCAAACCTTTTGAATCATTCCTAATTTTGAAAACTACTAAAGTCACAAATTTGTTAAAGTTTTGTTAATGAAAAAGGGACTACACATTTTTAGAACAAGGAAAACCATAGAGTTTGTGGATGGATGGATGTTGTCAACTCACTACTTATTGCATGAAAAAGAAACCATGTCCTAATCATCCATAATGAAATTCAAAGCTAGAATCCGAACACCAACAATAAAATAACAAAATAGTACATACCACCATCAAACAATGCATTACCACTGTACCTGGCACTTATTAACAAAAGGTTAGAAAATCACACCAAAATAAAATATAATATAATATAAAAGAAAGTGTAAAATTTTCAAGAAATAGCAAATGTACTAACGATGATGTAAAACAAAAATTAGAAAAAATTAATAACAGGAAAATAAGAAGATGTAAAACAAAGAATGTGTAAAACAAAAATGTGTAAAATAAAAAGATGAAAAACACTTAAGAATCCTAAAGATTAAAATGGGATGACAAGGATTAATAAGTGGATAAATAGGATCCATGCATGTATGAAACCTTGGTAATTGTCCATGCCCCAGCCACTAGGTGTCTATTGGTGGTCTGGTGGCTAGGTAGAAAAATCATTGGTCACACACTTGATTGTTAAATGTATGGTGGGTCAGGGTATGAGATATGTTAACGTTATGGACATCTAGCCCACGAGTGCACCCTTGATCATGATATGGTATGCATAGATTTGTTTTTCTCCCCACACTGTTTGATTCATTATTTGGATTTGGGATTGGAGTAATGATGGATGGTGGCCCTTGTGCATGATCAAAGGATGGTGGTTGAGACAAGGAAGGTGGTGCACCAAATTGGCATTATGCTAGCTCAGATGATATGGTGGGTCCATGCATGGTCTACTTTGGCTTGCAGCTTTTCCTCCAGAAAGGATGTTTCCTATGTTGCAGTTGAGACCCATTGGTGTTAGCATGGTTATGCACATTCGTAGCACAAGTGGCATTCATTTGTTGATATTGGAGGTGCTAAACCTTCTTGTGTCATTGGTGGTGACCTATAATGTGGTGGAGTATGAGAATATCAAGGGTAGGATGGATGGTAAGAGGGGCAAGGTGGTGATCCTTTAGGGGATGTCATGGGTTCATGGTACTCGGGAGAGTAGTAGTGGCAATTTGAAGTAGAGGATGTAGAATTAGTTGGAGAAACAGGGTGTTGAACATAATGTCCATGTGGTTTTGGTGGATAGGGTTGACTTGGTGGTGGCCTCCCCATGACTATGGTTGTTGCCATTACGATTGATGACCATGTTGAGGTTGGTAATTAGTCCTCCTAGGATGGTATGATTGATTGTGGAATTGTCTATAATTACCTTGTGGAAGAGGAAATCTCCCAAGCATGTGCTTTTGCACAAACTTCGAATTTAAGGCACCTGCCCAATACTCCCGTAGATGCAACAAAATTGGGCAATGGCCCTTTGGATGGTCATATATGCAAATGTTGCATCCATTATCTTCATTTGTGATTAATTCTATAGCCTCACTTTCTTTAGCCATTTTTATCGCTTACCAAAAAGTGTTCCTAACTGTTTCTTGGTTATGTATTCTTTATTTATTGTGATTGCTTGGCTTATTTTGCATGATCCTCTCCTTGACCTTCTCAATGAGAGTTGTAACATTTTCATATATCCATTTGAACATCCTATTAAACTTTTCTTCAAGTTCATCATTAAACTTCTATATTGGCAAGGTTTGTTGCAGAATCACCTTATCGAGAGTGGTTTCGTTCTCCTTACCATAGATCTAGACTTCCTTCTGTTGAAGAGTTGGGTCCCATTGATATTTCTTGACATTCTCCCATTTGCATATCTCTCCTTCTTCTTTTTCCACACGCTCAATTAACTCTCGGATCTAATGGGCTTGAAGCTCGTATAATTGTCCTAGGGCATACATCCCAATAGTTTCCCTTGTTTCATTATGAAGCCCATATATGATGTAGAGAAGTTGCCTTTCCTCAGAGAAACCATGGCTTGGGCATCTATTCAGTAAGGCATAATATCTATCTAAGGCCATGTTCAAGGGTTCATGTTGTTCTTGCTTCCACTCTTGGATCTGTCTCCTTAGGTTGGACACCCTCACACAGGTTTGGTATTTCTTGTTGAAAAGTTCCATCATTGTGGACCATCGTCGGATTAAATTTAGTCTCAACAATCTATACCACACTTTAGCTTTATCGATTAGTGTCCTAGGAAAGAGTTTAAGCTTTTGTCACGCACTTTCAATGTTGTAGAAAGCACAAGCATCATGAAAGGTGATGAGTGGTGAGGTACCCCTACACTCAACCATACAAATACGAGCGTAACACGCACGATCCGGTCGAACTCCGCAGACCAAGTGCCTACACGCTTCATGGAACACTTAAGGTTAATTATTTGTTGTCTTCCCAGACTTACTTGTATTTGTCACGGTGTATGGTTAAGTAAGTCTGAGGTATATGATTTTTATATCTTT
>MNCI01002996.1:340235-375476 GCA_015680685.1 Gnetum montanum
CTAATAAAGCATGTAAATGATAAATAGTAAATAACAATATATAAATCCTAATTAGCCTATTCCATGCACTGCAAGGTTTATCCAAGAAGCTCGTCTTTATTGCCGTACACAAACTTGTGTTCGGGTACAATGTTTACTCGAATAAAGATCCGTTCACTTTGGAGTTCCTACTACGGGTAAAATCTTTGTTTTATGTTTATTTATTATGTCTCTTAGAAATTTGCAATCTTTTTTTAGTCAACTTTTGTTGTCAAATGATTAATAATACTAAATATTTTTATAGAGTTCCAAAAAATCACACAAGCATAATTTATCTTACCTTTTCTAAAAAATGTTTGTGGTGTTAAATATTTTTTAAAATTTTAAAAAGGTGGCAATACATATAAATTTTTGATTCAACATATAAATTAAAGGAAGGAGTTTTGAACCTAAAAAAATCATATTAATAGTAAACAAAAAATTCAAAGCGTGTCATGTGTTTATTACTTTAATTTCATACTTTTGTTATTGTCATCATCGTCATAGCCTTGTCCCAACAAAATGGAGTTAGCTACCTAAGTTCTTTTTCGCCATTTGTCTATATGAAAAACTAGATCTTTGTTTATTTATAGTTTTTTCAAATCATCTTTATCACATTTTGGGAATGCCTTAGCATTTGCAAAATCTGAAAAAGAAACTTAGCCATGAAATTTGATAGAGGCTAACCCTCCTCCTTTTGTACCAGGGCTTTGGAGTAGCATTGGCAGAGTTTAATTTAATACTTTTATTTTGCAAGAATAGGTGGCTAAGTTCGAATCACACATTTGACATCATTAGAGTATACTTCTAATCAAATTATTTTGAGTTTCGACACCTTACAATAATAAAAATGAATTTTTATTGCATAAATAAATTGTAATCTACCTAAATCTTATGAAAGCCTTATCCTTTTAAGTATTTGCCATTGTTAACCATCACACCGTTCACGTGAGTATGTCAACGTGGACAAGGTATGGGAGTATGGCTACAACGACAAGTTAGCGTAATAAGGTATGCCCCTCTTAATATCATCATACAACAATCCTCATGTAAAATTAGTGAAGTTTGACGAGCAATCCCGTTAACCATGACCAAATAGCTTTTCAAGCAAAATTTAGAGAGTTTGTCAAGCAATTTGGTCGTCGGTTGCGACTGACAACTAGCTTTTCATTGTTTTTTCATGTGACTCCACACGCAAATGGTAGTTCGGAGCTTGAATTTCCAGTGCACACTACACCGGTCCTGTGACGATCCAAAGTTTTAACGCTTAAAATTACATAATTCTAAAAATTTAATATGCAGTATCCGCAGCCCACTGGGACACGAAGCACTCATGTCCTGCCATGTGTTTTTGAGTGTTCCTGTGGAGCAAGAAATGACAGATTCAACCTTTGATGATGATGAGCTCCAATTTCCCAAAAAAGCAGACATGGTCACGATTTCACGTTTGCGTGAAGGGCCCAGCCGAGCAAGAAAACAATGACCCGGTTGTTTGAAGAACAAACAGACGGACAATCATCATAGACGAAGAGCAGAAAGACAAAAAAAACAAAAAAACAACAAAAAAATCCTTAAAAAAAAATCAAGGGAGGGCGCCAGGAATTTGCATATAAAGCTAGGCCGGCATTCACAGGCTGACCGTGTGCAGAATTCAGAACGCGTTTGGAGAACCACAATATATTTAAATTAATGCGGGCAATTTTCCTGGTACGTGGCAAGCGCGTTGTTTGGAGAAGAGGAAGAGAGGGAAGCAGGCGAGGAGGGAGGCAGGAAAGCGAGAGGGAGCTACATTGTCAGCCCCACACTACAGAAGTGACCCTTGACGAAGAAGAAGAAGCAGAAAGACAATAAGAAGAAGACTAGTACAGGACTTCCTCGCCTGTACCTCGTCTCGCATCAGCGGGAATCATTCAACAACGAAGCCAATAACAATGCCCCTGCGAACAACTACAACCCTGCTGCATTCATAGCCAGAAGAATAAGAAGAAGACGAAGAAGAAGAAGAACCAGCCATACCTACATTCTCTTTGTCTTTTACCAGCATCTGCGTTAAATTTTTCTTTCCTTCATTTAGTCTTTCCGCAGATTCCGTCCTGCGTCACTGAATTTGTGGGAGCAGAAGCAGAAGAAGAAGAATAAGAATCTGTCTTTGTGCGTAAAGGATTTCATTCGGGATGGGTATATGTGCTTCTGCTAAGCGCAGAGTGATCGGTTCCGTGAGTAGCAATGTTCGAGAGAATGTTAAAACCAATGGCCAGGATAAGCCCAACGAGGCCAGGACAACGAACCATGGCAAGGCAAAGGAGGGCAGGAATAAGGGTAAGGGCCGCAGCAACGCCAGCGCTAGCTCCGTCCCTATTGGTAAGCGCACGGATTTTGGATACGAGCGCGGATTCGAGACTAAGTATCATATTGGCAAGCTCCTGGGCCATGGCCAGTTTGGTTATACCTACGTTGCTACCAACCGCTCCTCCGGTGACCGTGTTGCCGTTAAGCGCATCGACAAGAAGAAGGTCAGGTTTTTGTTTCCGTTGTTGGATGTCTCTCTCTCTCTCTTCGTTTGGTTCAACGTTTGATTGCGGGTTTTTTACATTGTATGCACCTGGTTTTTGTGCGAGGATTTTGATGCAATTGTCCTTGAAGAGATTTTTGTAGACTCTGAAATTTGCTTATTGCAAAACCCTAATTTTGATTTGAATGCGTGCGGCGAGATGGAATTGAGTTTGGTTGCACTTTATGTTTTGCTTGAGGAAATGGAAGATGAATGGACCGCACTTTGGTGACAGAGGTTATGAATTAGAAAAGGAATCTGTTAGAGTTTGAGGTGTTATTTGTTGGAATCGAAAGATTGTATGCATTTTAGGATTTGTGGAAAAATAGTAGCCAGATTTTTTGTGTTTTCAATTTTTATCAGTGTTTAAATAGTCGGGAAATATATTGGGTTTTCGGTATGTTGCAAGAATTATGGATAAATTTCGACGACTATAGTGATCTGTCGCAGAATTGGAAAACTATGATTTTTATCTTTTGTTTTTATGAACTTGTAATGCTGATCCATCTAAGGATATTTGACTCATCCCGATTCATATTACTCTGAAACCCGAATAACTTATTGATGAACAAGAGTAAAAGACCAAGTGGTTATAAGGCATTTAGGTTGGTACCCGTATATATGAGGAATAATATATGTATATATCATGGTTCTCCCTCCTTTTAACCGTTTCTTAGCTTATGTACGTGAAAACGACTATTCCTATTATATCTGACATAGGTTTATTCAACAATCAGTACTGTATCCATGGAAACCAAAATACTCTAAAATTAATTTCAGCTTTGTTACGAGTCAACATAGGCAAAAGAATGGAAATAGTATAGGCATAATGATAAATTATTTTATTAAGCCCACTAGATTTCTGAACTCTGGATTTTTCATATCGGTGATTGCAAGGATCTTTAATAAATACTTTTATTTGGGCACCTGAAAGAAAAGATTTATTAAAATTTTTAATAAGTAGTATATCCAAAAGTTTATGTAGTAAGAATATTCATCTTTATTAAAAAAACTTGATTAGCACGTTTATTGATACTTAAAGTGATGTTTATTGAAGAAAAATGATAAACACATTCAATGATGCAGAAAATGAGATGCAAATACGTTGCGATTATAAAAAGTTTGTTGATACCTTGATAGTTTAGTTATGTGGTACACTAGCATTCTGTATTAAATGAATTGCTTTGCACATCAAATCATGTTTTTGTTTGTGTTTAACAAAACCTAGATGTGGTAAAGGCTAGTATTCTAAAATGTAGAATATAAATGAAGCTAAGTTCTGAAATTATACAACCTAGGAATTAATTAATCAACAAATAAATAGTACTTATATCAAGAGCTAACATAGAGTAAGAAACCTTAATAATTACTGGTAAGTGAAGCAAAAAATAGAAACTTTGGTAATGAACAGAGCTGATTTTTTGGATTGTTCTGTAATATTAACCTTTTTATTCCATCTGATGGTGTATTAGAACAGTTAAAGTCTTGCAAATAAATTTCTGAAAGCTTATAATATCTATAAGAAATTACACCTTCAAGAAATAAATTTATCATGTTTTAAGCGTTTGTAAAAAAATTGATTATATTTTAGCTGCAAAAACCCTTTTTTATGACTGTTTTCTGCTTCTAGTTTCCTGCAAACAGTGCTTTTGGAGAATTTTAATTTAGTGATAAATGAGATCTACCTGTTACAGATGACTGCGCCAATTTGTGTAGAAGATGTTAAAAGAGAGGTGAAAATTTTAGAAGCTTTGTCAGGTCATGAGAATGTTGTGCAATTTTATAATGCATTTGAAGATGAAGACTATGTATACATTGTAATGGAGTAAGTATCATGTCTGTATTGTTCATAGTGATTTTGTCAGAGGGTTTTTATACTAGTGCAGAAATCTTATTATGCTAATTACAGCTTTGGCTGTTTGAAGAAAGTTCGGCTTTATCATTTTCTTAAATAAATATACCAAAAGGGTTAAATGCAGATTTTTCTGCTAGAATTACTGTCATATTCTACTTGAAACAATTCGTAATTTATGAATATCTTACTGCATAGCTCCTTTTGAGTACACCTTGTTAGGAATGCAAACCTCAAAGTTAGGTAAATAATGTTTATATGTGAAACAGTTTTACCATTTTAATATACCAGTTTAATACTTGGATTAATAGTGATAAAGATAAAACAGATCGAGCACTTTAAAGAACTATCATAAAATGTAGGCATGATGAAATGCAATTTGTCATTACCAACAACATCCATAACCTTATTTTATGTATTCAGCCATGGGTTTTATCAGTTATCTTTTTTCCTTCTTGTCAATTGAAAGCTAAACATCTTGTATTCTGCAATCTACCATGTCTTATCTAATTCTTTTCTTCTTGCCTTTCTTGGTCTACCTTCTTTTGGTTTACTTCTACTTGGGTTAAGAGACTCCTTTGGAAAGGAATAAGCAATAATTTTAAATAAAATTGACCAACCACTACTAGTTGACTTTGCTTTAAAAGGTGCAACCTTCAAACTTCATTTTTCATGTTTATTTCTAGCTTTATATGTGTTATCCTCAAAGTTGTTTGTTATATATTATATTTCAGTTTCATTAGTATTTTATCCTCTGAATCATAATGTATTCTTGCATAGTTTCCATTTGTTTAGTCATTCCTTTGATTTTCCTTTAGCATTTTATTGTAATATGTCTTAAGATATTTTGTCTTTATATTTTTTGTTAACTCATATATTATAAAGGCAAACAGATGTGAATTCAGAACAGAGCTTTGGTGAACCTTGATTGCTAACTGAAAAGCAGTTGTTACACCATAAGTAGTATGAACACTTATTTTCAAATGATATAATCTTATATGGCTTGTATAAAATCTGCACGTCAAATTGGTGTGTATGTGATGATTCAATTCTTTGATGACCCTTGAAACAATAACTTAAATTTATAAATAACAGATAAATATTATACCTTACAATGAGGTGTTAGCTTAGGGGTAAGTGTCTTGGCATAGTAACTCCAAGTCACAGGTTCAATTCCACTAGGCAGCACTGAGTTATAAATTGGAAAAAAAAATTTATAAAAGGAATTCTGAAACTAGTCTGATAGATTCAAGGGGGGGTCTCAGTAGATGTAAGTAAAAAAAATCTCAGTTTCAGTTTCACTAGTCACAAGCTATATGTGCCAATTGAAGCAAATACTTTTACTTCTTAGCTTCATAGCAACTAAACATAAAAAAAATATGAACTACATACAAATGGTTGATAAAATGCTAAATATAAAAATTAGTTAAGTATTGATACACATTTAGTTTTTTAAAATAGCTTAACAAGTGCTGCAAAATTTCATATTTCTACTGTGTCATCTTCAGGGTAAATTAACCTGATTGTTTTCAGTGGCTTGCCAACAACTCTGGATGTTAAGAAAGTGATGTAAGAATGGAAGGGGGAAACCACTTTTGAAAGAGGATATTGAATCCGTTAATGTCTCTTAGAATAAAATGCTTAGATCTTCACATTAAAAGAATGATGTTGAAATTTGGTTGCTTAGATTATTTAAATATATAAAGCGAGAGGGAACTGTTACATTCAATGATTCCAAACTTCTCATAAGTTTAACTTGATCTACAGAAGCAAAGGTGTTTTTTCATTTTGAAAGAATATCTATTCAGAGGGTTATGTGTTCTCTCTTTCTCTATCTCTCCTTTTTTTCTTAAAAAATTAATAGAACTGAGTTTACAGAACTTCCTTTAAATAGCATTTATTGATGTGATGTATGATCGTGTTGCAGGCTTTGTGAAGGAGGAGAATTGCTTGACAGGATATTAGCAAAGTGAGAATTCTTTCTTGATTATTACTTTGTTGTTAAAATTTTGCTTTGCATATAATTCAGTATCCTGATTTTATAGTGGGATTTTGTGTAGTTATGTTACAATCTTTAAAGCATTAAAAATATGATTTTGTAATTGTACGAGTGTAATGTAAGTTTCTGATGCCCCCTGCACATGCACAGCTCACATGAGCTGAATTTTGTACTTGATGAGCCCCAACACAATATATTCCTCATACCCATACAAAGAGTTCACATGAGCATGAGTAGTGCTAACATAGCAAGTTCTTCAGCTAGCTGCATACCACTAACATCTAAAAATACAACCAAATCAAGGCAAAAATCATTGTAACCATAAGAGCTCACCTGTGAACAGTAACAAGTTCCAACAACCCGGTGAATTGTGGTATGATCTCTGACTAATGTTACTGTGAACTATCTATACCAGCTCATTTGGCAGCTGAACCATGATGATCTTTCCATGTGTGGAGGGCATGAGCTTGAAAATATTTTAATCTTTGCTTTATCAACTTGATCAATGTTTTTTAAAACATTTTTTCGTTGGTTGTTATGCACAAATTAAACTGTTTCCTGTTAATGTGTTTGATTTTATCCTTACAGTTACTGGTGATCCTGTTGTTTCTACTTAGTGTCATTGGCATTATTATTATCATTAAAAGCTAAGGAAACTGGGTTACTGTTTCAGGAAGGATAGTCGTTATAGTGAAAAGGATGCTGCAAAAGTAGTACGCCAAATGCTGAAAGTTGCTGCTTGTTGTCACTTAAATGGTGTTGTGCATAGAGATATGAAGCCTGAGGTAAATCAATGGTACATACAATAGCTTGTTGGCATTTCCTGTAGGTGTCCGTCAGTTGATTAACCAATTGTTTGGTTTTTGTTGGATGCATTTAGAATTTTCTTTTTAAGTCTACAAAAGAAGATTCACCCCTCAAGGCAACAGATTTTGGGCTCTCAGATTTTATAAAACCAGGTGAGTTAATGCCGAAAATAAAGAGGATGCCAGGTCAATTTCAGTGGCTTTATGTTATTCTGTTTGCATCATCGTTTCATATTTAATATATTCTGCTCAATATTTTTGAGCATAAATTTAAACTTAAATGATGTTCTCATGATTACTAGGCAGAAAATTTCAAGACATTGTGGGTAGTGCATATTATGTTGCTCCAGAAGTCCTTAGACGTAAGTCTGGTCCTGAATCAGATGTTTGGAGTATTGGTGTAATTACATATATTTTGCTCTGTGGAAGGCGTCCTTTTTGGGACAAAACAGAGGATGGCATCTTTAAGGAGGTTTGCTCCATTTCTTTAGCTACATCTTCATTGGCTAAATATTTGTTTTCTTTTTTTTTTTGTTTTGATTTAAAATACATTTTTGTTGTTGTTCTGGTGGGAATGCTTTGGTTGCTAGGTCTTAAAAAAGAAACCAGATTTTCGAGAAAAAGCATGGGCACATATCAGTGATAGTGCAAAAGACTTTGTCCAAAAGTTACTGGTGAAAGAGCCTCGTGCCAGGTTAACTGCAGCTCAAGCACTGTGTACGTTTTATTATTTTGTTTGTAGTGATTCCTTCTCTGCACATCATAAAACTACCTTTACTTATGAATATGTTTGAAGTATCGCACAATGAATTTACTGATAAAAGCCTGAGAAATCCTTACACCACACACAAATATATCTGCCCTGTGAAACTGAAGTAGGAGTTAAACTTTGACCAGGATTGCAATATTTATGTATCATATGATAAGAAGGTACCATACAAATAAGGGTTAGGTTGGTGCAAGGTAGGCAGCTTATCTTAAAACAAGTACTTCAGTAACATGAAGCATACGTTGACTTTTCATCCATTCTGTTTTAGGTTTTAATAGTTGGCATTGCTTTTCTCTCCTTAGACTTAAGTATCAATACTGCGAGTCTAATATAAAATATAAATTTTTCTTATGTTTTTCTTTAATAATTTTATTGTAAATGCTTTTCACTCGAGGTAAAGTTTTTGTTTGAGTTGTCAGAAGATTCTAATGTACCTGGTGTTTGTCTTATTATGCTTGTTACCTTATCTTTGATTACAGCACCTAACGGATTATATGATTATTTGGTCATGCTTTTTGCAGCACATCCTTGGGTACGTGAAGGAGGCAATGCATTAGAGATACCTCTTGATATATCTGTTCTCTGTAACATGCGAGAATTTGTCAAATACAGTCGTTTAAAGCAGTTTGCACTTAGGGTATGTGATTTTAATATTATTTTACTCCCTGGTTTTGTGGCTGGGTGTTGATTTCAATATAAATTTTTAATTCTAGTAATTAAATGCACCTCTTGTGGTAGCGTAGTTTATGTATACTCTCTTTTAGATCATTTAAATTATTTTTGGGTTGTGTTTTCCAGGCATTGGCCACAACGTTGCGTCCAGAGGAGATTGCTGACCTACAGGATCAGTTTAATGCAATAGATAAAGACAGAAGTGGAACTATAACTTTGGAAGAAATTAGACAGGTGAATATTTTCTCTAAACTGGACTCCTGATAAAGTTGATTATTCTGATTATTTCCATAGACAATTAAGACTCCATGCATTTTCTTCCTTTAGATGCCATCTCTTACAGAAGTCTAGCAGTATTCAGAGATAAAATATTAATTGAACAAGTATGCTTCCATAGAACAATATTCCTTATGACTTCAACTAGCAAAAAGCATCACAAGCAGAAAAAAGTGCATTTTGTTCCTTTTTAGGTTTTGGGATGAGATTATGTTGCATTTATTTGTGATTAAAAATTAATTTTCTGTTAATAGTTTGCAATCTTTTTAAATTCTTTTATTTGCTTAAAGTACAAAACTATTTAAAGTTTTCTAAGTGATGTTGGATGGCTAGAAATTTTTAAGTTTTATCTTTGCAAGGCTGTTCAGTCTATATAAAGGCTCAGCAAACAGCAATTCAAATTTGAATACATATTGGATAAAGTTGGTAGCATAGAATTGGCTAAAATGTCAATACTTTTTTTGTGGTAGAGAGGAATTTGAGACATACAACAAACCCTTTGTTTTCGATGCACATATACATTTTATCTGACAATAATGGGCTGGTACCATATCTACTACTATTATTGAGCTTACAAATGCTTCTTTTGTTTTAATGCTACATCTTGATAAAATATAAATGATTGTGAATACGATCCTTGGTTGATCTATTAGTTCCCAAAGAAGTTCTTGTTATTTTCCAAATCATCCTTTTTAACAAAATCCCTTTTAACTTTTGACAAAAAACCTGTGTATGGATACATACATACAAAGCCCATCATTATGATCATCACATCATCATCCTCATCATGGCAATTATGTTCCATCTGTTTGGGGATGGCTTTACATTGGCATAACTTTAAACAATAAAGATAAATTACATTTTAAAGATTATTTGTTCCAGATTTTATACATTGAATCTTTAAAATATTTTTTTCATTATACTTACTGATGAGTTATTTTTTATCTGTCGTTGGTTTTAGGCTCTTGCAACTGATCGACCTTGGTATTTAAAAGAATCACGTGTGCTCGAAATCCTTCAGGCGGTATGCATTTCATACTGAGATGAATGAGCATTGTTTTTCAGAGTGTGATGCATTCTTTTTTCACTAGATGAAAGAATCTCATAGTTAAATGTGGATTGTCCTCTTTATGATAAAGATATCATTTTGGCATGCATTTTTATCTTCTTAGTTGAAAATAATTTCAAATTTTTATCATTATTATAAGACAATCAGGAAATTCCCTTTTTAGTTTCAACATGATAAAAATTCTTGCTAGGCCACAATGGCATTACCTTAGTGTGACACATTATACGTTTGATTTTCAAAGCTGCTCCGATGAGTGTAAATGTAAATTTAATGAAAACAAAAATTTATCATATATTACTTAAGCAACCTAATTTGCTTCTATACTATGAGAGTACACTGAACATTGGTAGGCCAAAAAAGTATTATTTCATATAGAAGGATAAAAATGCATATAATAATTCGTTCAATTTATCGTGTGAGAAGAAGAATAAGAAAGCAAAGAAATATATAGTAAATTGCAAATTGATTGCAAATATGTGCATCAATATGGAGCAGAAGAATGATGAATAAAACAACTATATGAAAAGAGGCTTCGAAATCTAAAGATAACACCAGCAGCGTACTAAACAAAGAAAATCATATGTTTCAGTTATTTTATTTTTTGCAAAACATAAGGAATACAATGTATTCTCCCTCCCTCTAGCATCAAAGAAATATATCAGTTGTCATAATTAGATCTGTTGGTTCATAGATCACTTTGATGAACAGACAAGACTTCAAAAGTTTTCGACATGTAGAGCTTAATTGATATTGCAGGTATGCTCCGATTATCAATGATATATATGCCTATCAACCATTACAGGCAACTAACTCAAGCTTACCCCTCATGTCATTCAGAAAATGATCAAAAAATATTTTTTTGCCAATGAAGACAACATTGTCTTATGTTAGTTTATTGTTCAATAATTAGTTAATTACTTAATTACTGATATGCCTTGCTATGATGGCTCTTGGTTTTCAGTTAAGGTTATCATGTTAACTAGTTTCCGTCAGGAATTTAAATGAGTTACTCAGTATCTACCGCTTCATTTAGCTAGGTTTTCTGAATCCCCATGCACTGTCCCTCATTTTGAGTATGGTTCTAGGATGTGTAACATCTATGGAAAATGTAAACATGTATTAAGTTGCTAAGCATGGTGTCAGTATAGCAATAGTTCACGGTTAATAATGTGATTTCCTTGCAATTCTCTAGATGGACAGCAACAGAGATGGGCTTGTTGATTTTGAAGAATTTGTAGCTGCCACACTTCATGTTCATCAACTGGAAGACGATTCTGAGAAGTGGCAGCAACGCTGCAAAGCTGCTTTTCAGACATTTGATTTGGATAATGATGGATACATTACTCCTGAAGAACTTAGAATGGTGAGCATTTAGCAACGACTTTATGTTATTCCTGATAGGTTTATTCTATGAAACTGCATGTTATAAAATCTAACATTCTTTTCAATTCGCAAATTTGTCTATGGTTCTGTAGCATACTGGATTAAAGGGATCTATTGAGCCTCTTTTAGAGGAAGCTGACATTGATAGAGATGGAAAGATAAGCTTGGCTGAGTTTCAGAGGCTTCTGAGGACTGCTAGTCTAGGTTCACGAACAAATGAAAGTAAGGGGGATGCCACTGTAAGCCATGTGCGTAAGCTGTAATTTGTTTTATACATATGAAGTACGGCATGTTTACAAGTTCGAAGAAAACAGTACTGGTGAGTGATTTGAAAATTACGGCCATGTTGAGAGATAAGTTCCTATTGTTGACGCACATTTTTGGGATTGTTCTGTGCATTGCTTGCAAGAAAAGCGATGTATTATTAATTCCTTGCTTAAGCATCAGTAAGAATTCTTGGACATTATGCTTGTTGCATCTGGCTACTGGAAGTGTTTGGTATCAGGTTATAAAGACTATATTTGATCCCTTCAAAAATGCCATGTTAAATGTTTCCATTAGACTACCTGCGAATACTGGTGAGAGTACTTTTAGAAGAGAAGTTCGCGTTTGATGGTGAATGTATTCAGAGTTTTTAGGCGTCTGATGGCAGAAGTGTTCTGTATGGTGATTTTGTGTGCCCGTCCAGTTTTGTATATCTAGTCTGTTCATTTGCTTTACTGGAACAGTACTGCTTCAAATATAATGAAGCGTATTTTCATGTTCTGCTAAATTATAACATTATAACAGACATTTAAACCGTATACACCTCATAATTATTTATGTAATATAATAGCTGATATTCTTTATTGTAAGCTATCTGAGCTTGCATTTTTTTTTCTTGTGATTATGCATAGCTGTTTAACTCTTTCAAAATTTAAAATCCTAGCTTATGCCGATGAGCGGTGAGCCTGAGAGGTGGCTCGAGCTAGGTGGCTCAAGTGGTTAGCTCAATGTCCTACAAGGATTTGTAGGCAAGAGGTTGCCTTCTCAAAGCACACTTGAGGTGTGGTTATGTTCTTTTTAAGTTTATGTGAAGTATCATGTTGGGTATATGTCTTGGGGTGTAATTATAGTCAAATTATTTCAGTTCTGACAATTCCCAGAATTCTGGCTTGTGGATTATGTAGATGTTTATCATTAAAAACAGTTGTGATCTATGCATCACCTTTGGCTTATTTCATTTTAGACTAAGGAAATAGTGCCAAGCGTAATCTCTAAACCAATTTCCCATTTATATGCTTTTGGAATCAGCTATATACATGGTATTAGGTATTTTAATTTTCCTATAGTTGTACCCAAATTTCAAACTTTATGGTGCCTTGTTTAGATGTTTATTTTTCTTCTTGATTGAAATGTAGCGGATATTAAATGATTTTTTGCTACCTTTCTTTTATGAAATGAAACTTTAGTAATCGCTCCAGTGATCCAACTATTTTGTTTTCTTAGTCGACACTGATGCATGACTGTAAATGATGTTTTGTTTTGTCGTCACTTTAACATTGAGCACTGCCTGTTATAGTCGGCTGCTTACTTTCAATGTGTATCATGCCTAGCATGTGCGCATCACCTTTTCATTCATGCTTTCCCTAAATAAGCTGTTTAGTTTGGATACTGCACCATGGATGATTTTTTAAACCTGGTTTTCATGTCATATAACTACTACTATCTGAGGCGAGTTTACAAATCATGGTGCAGGTTCTAAGGTATATGTTGCAGGTATTGATTTTCTACCGAACGCCTAATGCCTTTGGTAGGCGATTGCTTGTGAATTTCCTCCTAAGAAATTGACTCATTGTTGATGATTATCTTGCTCAATATACCAATGTTGATTAGTATTCATAGTTAAGAATTTTTTACTTGGAATGAGTTGCTTCCTAGGTGGAAGCATTTGTAGCACTAAAAACAAAGAATACGTGGGTGCTTATACTCTTCATCCTTGCTAGATGCAAGGGTGTGCACTAAACCTGAACCTTTTTGTCATTTTCTCATCAAAGTTCAGTAAGTATTTAGTAGCAAAGCTGCGCATATTGGGTCGCCATTTCTAGATGCTTAGTTTGCTAGTCCATTTACTACTTCATCAGTCCTTAATATTCAAAAATTATGTTCTTGTCTTATATTTATTCAATTTCTTAACCAGGATACTTGGAAGCAAATTTTTCATAAAAGTTGTGCTGGAATCTATTTTAGACCTTTACTTTCAAATGGAGTTATAATCTTAGTATAAGAATGATCCTTTCTTTTTTTGTTTTTTTTAAGTCTCTTCTTATTCAAAGATCCAGCGAATTAAAGAAAACTGGCATCTAATTGAGCAACATGCTTCATTGATGCTGACTTATATTTGGGGCACTTATCAACCAGATAAATTACGGACAAATTATGGGTATTCATATTACTATTGCTTTGCCAATAACATGATGGAGGTGTATTAATGCAAATGGTTTTTATAATCATTGGAGGCATTGCTCTTTGTATCTTTGTCAGATTTTAGTTGTGGAGTTGAGTCTAAATAGAAAATTTGTACTAAATGTCTAAAGTAAATAGGCATAAGGCCTTCCTCTTACATGTCATAGCATGGTAGACCATTGCATCTTTCAAGCAAATGTGTTGACCTTTGGCTTTGTACTTAGTGTCTTTGCCTCAACTTGCGAAGAAATTAATTGTTTTATTTAGAGTTGTTTTTAGGAGTAGAAACTTTGTTAATTTTGGGTTTGCTCAAGTAGTTTAGGATATATATGTTTTTTTAATTATTTTTTATTTTTTATAATATATCTTGGACTTCCGATTTGGTTTTTCATGGTTCACCAAACTTTCATTGAGTGATTCAAAATTATCTTGGCTTATGCTTTCGAGGTATCTTCATACTTAGTTTTCTTCAATACAAAATCTTCTTGGACTTTTGTACAACTTACATATAGATTAATACTAATACTAAAATATAGAAGCTATGTAATATAAATTTATTAGCAAGAGAATTTAATTTGCTATGAAAACATATTCCACAACAATTTTTTACCTAATTCCTAGCTCATTGGAATTTTTATTGGGAAACTAATTTCATCACCTTTTAGGTTCAACTCTTGTATTATATTTTATTAGTAGTAGGAAGAGTTTCCTTTTCACTCTAAGCCTACTTATTAAGCATATCTCTATTAAACTTTTTTTTTTCACATTAATAATTTTATTCACTCTAGAGATCATGTACTTGGTCTCAAATTCTAATATTAGTAATATTTTTTCAATTTCAAAAATTTAAGAATACAAGAATCTTTTGACTATAGAATCACCAATAGCAAACCTAAGGTATTGACATCATCCTTTCCTTGATTGTATAGATTCATGCTAAGTTTGAAATGGCATAGTTTGGGGTATGAGTTTGCATAGAGTATTGATTTTTATCAATTGATTCACTCCTTTGCCTATAATACAATGTTAATTGATTTTGTCAGAATCTTTGCTAGCATGTTTCAGTGATGTCCATTCTTTACGACTGGCACATTTACACTTATGTTGTTTGCTTATGCACCAATGTGACCTTATTACAATTAGGTCTTTTTTTCTTAGCTTTGAGTGTGGGGCCTTCATTTATTTATTTATTATTTTGTTTGAAGGTAAGGAAGGTGTTGGGGGGGGGAGAAGGGGAGGAAGGATGAAAAAATTTGACTATAGGTACACCTAAGACATATGGCGAACATGATACTTTTAGAACTATATAGAAATACACTAATGCCTAAATTTTGACCTAAATTACCTACAAATCCTTATTAAAGAATGACCTAACACTTAAGCCACCTTTCCTTTTTCTTTATTATAAACCTTTGGGTTCAACATCCCTCCTTTATTATGAACCTTTGAATTATCATATTATCATCAAATCCTTTGCCTACCTTAATGAGTTCGTAGCAATGAGATGTTAGCCTAGTGGTACGAGTCTTGGCTTGGTAACCTTAGGTTACAAGTTCAATTCTGCTAGGTAGCACTGAGTTATAAACTTCTATAAATCTTGAGTTGTAGCTATGTTTCACTTATTTTAGGTTCCAACACCCCCTACCTTAATGAGTTAGTCCATTTTAGTGGGATAGAGGGACTAAGATGATGATAATGATGATGAATCTTTGAATCATTATCTTGTTTAAGAAAATGAAAATAGAAATGTGTATAAGATACCTTAATTTCTATCCCTTAATATGTTTGAATTTTAATTATAAGACATGTATTCTAATTCATAAATTAGATTAGAAAGTAGGGGTCATCATTTAGAGTGATAAAAAGGTGTTTATTCCTTAAGCTGAAAGGCTTGAGTATGAAGTTAGGCATTACCATTTGAAAAGAGGTGAAGGGATTGTTGAGGTACCCCCCAAAAACTAATATGGTTAAGAAATTTCAATTTGCCTTTTCCAAACTCATACTTCTCCTTCTTGACATATGATTTATGCTCTCACAAATTAGAGAACACCAATTCCAAGTGGTTAAGGTGCTCCTTCATAGAATGAGAATATACAAGAATGTTATCAAGGTAATGGCAGAACACCTTGTTCATGAGTGTACAAAAGATAGTTGGAGCATTGCACAGCTCAAAAGGCATGACAGTTTACTTGTATGAGCCATAACAAGTGACATAGGTCATTTTCAAATAATGAGGTGTTAGCTTAGTGGTAAGACTCTTGATTTGGAAGCTCCAAGTTATGGGTTTGATTGTAGTGAGCAATGCTTAGCTATAAAGTTCTAATTGGACTATATATCTTGGGGTGTATGCACATGCACACCTTGTCCCTCTCATCTTCCTCACCCTCGACGCACATGCATGCAACATAGGCCATTTTCTCTTCATCCCTTATTGCAATGCACACTTCATCATAGCCTTGATGAAGGTCAAGTTGAGAAAAAACTAAAGTTTCCACAAGTTGATTGAACAGGTCTAACATCGAATGTATTGAATACTAGTTTTTGATGGTGTATTTATTGAGCAACTTGTAAGCAAAGCACAACCATAACATCCCATCTTCCTTCTTTGCAAACAACACCATGGCTTCATATGGAGATTTTGAGGGTTTGATATAATCCTTTTTTACCAGACTTGCCATTTGCTTCTGTAATTCTTCTAATTTGAGAGCATTCAATTTGTAGGAGCATTACTTGGAATGGATAGTTCTCAAGAACAATTCAAATTTGTGATCCACATCATTCAAGCAACTCTTTTGGTAACTTTGCTAACATCATGTCCTTGTGCCTTCCAAGAACTTCTTCGATCTGCACATCCACCTAGGTAGAACCATCTACCTCCACCTCCCTTAAGACTACTAAGAACATCTCCAAGGTTGGATGTTGAGTAATCTTTTTCATTACCATTAGGAACATAATCTAGACACCATGAAGTGTGCTAGTTGCTCATAGTATAGAGCTCTTCACTACATAGGATGATTCCTTTTGTGAAATGTAAAGAACATCTAAGTAGGGAGCAAGCTTCACCTTCTTCATGAACTCCTTGCAAGAATGACTTAAAAAGAATCGATGTTTAGGATTGAAAAATCTAGTTTGCCTCTCCACTGATCCACATTCCCATCCACTCCCTTCACCACCCTAGTACATCTAATTAGGTGGAACTTGGTCAACTTATAGGATGCTGAGACCAACTCCACCTTTAAATTGAGGGTTTGAGTAATTTCTGGTGATAGAAAATTGTGGTTGACACTTGTGTCAGCCAAGGCATCCATTGTCTTTGAAGGAAAATGTACCAAAACCATTTGGACAAAATGAAAGTTGGTTTCTTGCTTCAACTGTTCATCACTTCGAATTGGTGCTCCAATACTAAGTGTTATGATGCTACCCTTACAAATTATTCTATGGTCTTTTGGGCTTGGTCCTTTACAACTTTTAGTTTAGAAGATAGATCTTGGAGTAGGAGCATAAGTTTAAGTGTAACACTAGGGAATGATTTAAGTGTGGTTGCTTAGCATAGGATTATGAATGGGTAAGATTGGTTGAACAAGTGCTATGATGGACCTTGGTGCTAATGGTATGACATTATAATAAGGCACATGATGTGTAGATTAGGAAAAATGTAGGAAATTTTGTGCTTGTTGAATTGGTCTTGCATGTTGCAAGGATTGACAAGGGTTATGTGATAGATTAACACTTTGTACCAATGCTAGGAGAGTAGGATTGACTATACCATTGTTAAAGAGTAAACTATAGGTTGAAGGTAATTTAGTCAAAGGTGGAGCTATAGTAGTAAAAGTAGGAGTGATAGGGTTAGTGGTTTGTGGAACATGTGCAAAGAATGAATTGGTAGAAATGATGAGATTAATGTTTTGCAAACTTAGGCTAGGTGGATGGGTAGTATGCTAATGATAAAGGTTTGTAGGTAATGAACTATTACAATTTGCATCCTCTTCACTATCAAAGATGTTAATACCCCATTTCACTTTGTTGGTCATGGAGTTGATAGCTCTTATTGAAATTGACGTTACAATGACCCATAGGAAAGTTTACCATAGCCTATGTGTGATGTGTTCCAACATTAGTATTTGCCAAAATTTCATCCCTGATAGTAAGATATTTTGCTAGTGCATTTTTCTCATACTCGTCCAACTCCATAGGATAATTATAGTTTGGGAGAAAAGGCCTTAAGTTATTGGAAACTTCCTAGGTATTCATCCCCCACAACTCTTTCTCAAGGAATGCAATATTAAGTTCTTGTTTAACACATGTGATCTTGTACTCATGCTTACTCATGGGTGTCATGGCTGCCTAAGCTCTCCTCATCTTCACTAGTTTACAAATCTAAGCGTTGTGAGCCAAGTTAGATCCTTGTCCTAACATAATATCAATAAGTGTTTCTACACACACTTAGAAGTAAACAAGATCAAGTGTAAATGGGAAAAATAAACTAAGTAAAAGTAACAAGTGTAAGAACAAAATTCTAAGTGCTGGAAAGGACCTATAGGTTGCCAGGCAAAGATTCTTGATACTAGATAACCTATTGGCCCTCCTTTTAGTGACAAAAATGTTCCTATAAAATTATTCTTTCTCTAACCTCATAAGAATACCTCCACAAATTTAGTGTAATATACTTGACTTGTAACTACAAATAGTCTTTGATTCGCTGTAACCTTCACTAAGTCAATGATAATGACACGATGGGGCATGATTCTCTAATCAGATGCGGACTTAGCCTACTAAACGTGAACCAAGAATGGCATGGGGGTGACAGATATGTTGGTAAAATAATGCTAAAATTTGACTAAGTGTTGATTATTGAAAAATGACTAAGTATAAGATACTGTAAAATTAACTATGGAAGGAACTAGGAGTGATGGAATAAAAAATAAGTATAAAAACATGAATAAAATAATAGAAAATAGTAGAATATGAGAGCTATGATATGGGAGAAGGATTTAGATTGCCTCCCAAAAGGAAAGAATACTTTATTACTGAAAAATGAAGTGTTTGCCTCTTAGGGAGGACCAAACTATAAGTGTTGAAGTAAAACTGTAAATGGGATAAAACTAATAAGAAAAGCCTAATTTGTAAGCAAAATATGAATTTAAAGAGTGGAATTGAACCTTTGGAGGGTGAGGATATGGATGGAGAAGTCTCATGTGTTGTCTAGAATCAATTTGAGGCCAAAATGGGGCTGTTTAGACTAAGGGTCCCATCATTGGTGTTGGAGTTAACAAAATTCTAACTTTGAAGATTGATGTTGACGTTGAAATATTCCAAGTTTGAAGTGCTAATGTGGATGTTACTTGATTTATGTGGATTCTGCGTTAGTATTAGTGTTGGAGCCTAGAGGAGCTATGGTGGTCATGGAGCATATGAATGATGCTAGGAGGTCTGTTACATATGTTGTTGAATCTCTTGAAATCTTGAAAAGTACTCTACATCTCAAGAAATTGGCCATGAAATATGTGTTTTGATGCCATATTTATGGGTTAGGAATGCCAAATTTGACTCCAAAGTTAAGTGAAGTTTACTTGGAGTTCATTTGGAGTTTAATTTTAGTAAGTTTGACCTTTAAACTAGGTTGAAAAATATTAAATTTAGTGTTGATGCTGAGCTAAAAAATTTGAACTCTAGTGTTGATGCATGTTAGCATTACCTAGGACTTAAAATTTTTTCCAAGTTTTGCTAAACTACAATACCAGATCTCTAAAACCCCATTTGACCTTTAAATTGATGTTATATGGTGCCATGACAATGCCAAGGAGCTTGTGATGCTGAGAGGCGATGTTGAATACGAAGTGTGGTGGTTAATGACCACAAGATGTGGGCCCCAAAGGTGTTGACGCTAACAATCAAGGACTTAGAAAAATTTTCAGCATTTTTCGAAGTTGTCCTTCCAAGCCTTCAAGGTGCTCAAATTGATGTCAAAATGAGTTGTAAGGATGCTTATTAGACATTGAAGAGCTATGGAGTTAGAGAATGCTATTAAATGTCGAACCTAGAGACTTGGGCTGGTGGTGACATAGGTAAGATGATGTGGGATGCTAATAAAAATCTAACGTTTGTGTTGATGCTAAGTTAAAAAATTATAACTCTAATGTTGATGCTAAGTTGAAAAATTCTAACTTTAGGATTGACTCTAAGTTGAAAAATTGTAATTCTAGTGCTAACCTAGATGTTGACACTAACATTAATGCTAGAATTAGTGTCACCTTGTCCTACACTTAGAAAAATTTTTCAACATTCCTAGGTAACATTTAGAAAATGTTTTTTTCTTGTGTCTTTCAAAGCTTGCTGAAATTACCCAAATTAATGCCTATCATCTTAGGGATGACTAGGAACCATCATTGGGAGCCTCTATAATCTTGAGATGCTATTGAAGATGGTGTTTCTATAGTTGACATTGACACTAGCTTTAGTATCACTTAACATCACTTAGCTAAAAACACGTTGGTTTGGGCCTCCAAATGCTATTGAACATGTCCAAACTAATGTGAATCCTTTTGGAAATGGTTAAAGGCCATCATTGAGGACCTGTAGAAGCTTGAAATGCTATTAGAGATGGTGTTTTCAAGCATGTTTTTGTAGGTGATGCTAATGCTAAAGCTAGCATCAACATTAGCATTACCTCTTGATGGATCGTGGATGGCCACGTCGACTGGTTCCCGTTGATGCATTGTTTCATGCATCGACTAGGCCTTGTCAATGTAGGGTTTATTCTTGCTTATAAATACATGCTCACTAGTTGCATTTATGGTATCAATTAGTCATAGTGTAGTGAAGCTCTTGTAGTTTTTCCATTTAAAAGTTAGAATATTTTCTCAAGTGCTTGCAGTAGGAGTTATTGAGTGTATGGATCTTTATTTGAGCATTATTGTACCTAAGCACAATAGTGTGTACGACAATAAAGATGAGCTTCTTGATAAGCCTTGCAGCATTTTGGATAGTTTAGATATTTATTCATGTATTCAATGCTTTTAGTTGTTTATTTAATGTTTTTTAGTAATTGAGCTAATTAAGCAAGGCAAGCTAGATAGATTAAATACATAAGTACGGTTGCTTCGAGTGTAACATGTATTTGCTTGGTAATTTCAACAGTGTTATTGCTTAGTGCACTCAGTAGCGTAGCACTTGGTAACCTAGTAGTGGATATGTGGGTTCAAGACGTGTACAGAAAGTGGGACGGGATGCTTATGTTAGGACCAATTAGAGATCAATTAGTTAGTTAAATTAGATTAGTCATTAAATCACTTCATCTCTCTTTAAGCATAAAACTAGAAAACATAAAATGATAAAAATCATATGCCTTGATTACACTTAACCATATCTTCACAAGTGTAATTGGGAAGACAAATGAATGACCTTTATGGCAAGATTCACTTCCTAGAAGACTAGTGCACTGCAGTGTGGAATTAACTAACTAGGAATTATTCATGCTGTAGTGTGGAATTGAATAGAAAAAAATTGGGACATGAACACAAAATTATAGAATTGCAAAATTGAAAACTTCTATTGGAACTCATGTGGTTCCAGGTGGTAGTGGCTCCTCCGTGGGTCGCTTCCCCTTGTCTTGTGCTCCAGGTTTTTGGATTTGGTGGCTTTGAAGGAGTGCCTAGAGTTTTTCCTCTTCGGTTCAGGGATCCTGTGCTGTCCATGCTGATGCTCCAATGTTTGATGGAGTCGACACTTCCCATGGACACGACAGTTGCGGAAACATCTGACTTGCTTTGATGTACCAGGCCGTAAATAACCACCGTTCCTCCTCATAGGCTCTGGCTTTATCCTTGTAGTCCTGGTAATCTGTAAGCCATCAAGCCAAGTTTTCCACAACATCTTTTTGCCCTTGGTAGCTAGCCTTAACCACCTCCAATTCAGAATTTGTGACTTCTAGCCTTTGCAATGTTTTCTTGTGTTCTGCAAATTTTGTTTCATATTTGGCATAGGTAGTAGCTACTTGCTTCTCTAGCTCTATTCTCAAGCATCTTGCTATTAACCTGGCTAGGTTGGCATATCACAGGTTTTCCAATTCCATGTACTCTATAAGATCTTGGATTTGCAGGTCCTGGCTTTTAAGCTTTGCCTAGTGGACGAATGCATATATCTCTAATATGGCCCGCCAATCAGTGTGTTGAGTGCTAAAGGCATTAATGTGGGCCTTGGCCATATGGATCTCTTTCTTGATGACTTACTTATACATCCCCACCTGGTCTTTGAAATGCTCTTTTAATTTTTCATGTCGCTTGGTCTCATTTTACCACGCACTTATTTCAATGGCCATCTTTTGATGGATTGCACGTACCTCCTCCATTGAGAGGGTTCGATTCTCTCTGGCCAAGCGATTCATGTCTTGGTTGACCCTGACCAACTGTTCTCATAACTATTGGAAATTTTCTTTGAGAACATTTTTCTGTTTCTCCACAGTGGTCAATCAAAGATTGTCCATGGCAAGCTGTTTATTTTCTTCTTGCAAGGCCTTGAGTGCTTTAGCATGCACGTATGTTTACACTTGTGCCTTGGAAGCATCCTAATCGACCTTCTCCTTTTCCTCCACCATTATTTTATTATTCGCCAATAGTTTATTGAGCTGCTCTATCCTGAAAGTGTCCAGCTGGTCTGCAGGAATGAATTAAGATGGGTCTTGCTATGTAGTTTGCAGGGTAATGAGCCTTTCTTGGAGTCTTGCTAACTTTGCCTCCACATGCTTGACCCTGATCTCTGCCATGACTAGCTTTCCTTTAGTGGAGATGAGGTCTGATTGCGTTGCTGTGACATCTTGCGGAATGTCAAACAAGGACATCATCGCTTGTCCTATTTACAGCAACCGATCAAGAACATCCTCATGCTCCGTAGGAGTCATTGAGGGACCAGCCAGGGTCTGAGCATCACGTGCTCTTGTGAAATATGCCAGTGGCACAACAGGAACATTGAAGGACTCTTTGATGTGATCCATGACCAATTTTGTAGCTCCCACTGCATCTTGGTGTTGCATGACCACTACTGTAGCCCCTTCACTAGTCTCCAGTTGCACTTGGAGGGATGTAGCATTCCTTGAAATCTATTATGACCAAAGCATCTCCTCTCCTCCTGTTTGAATGGACACTTTTCCCTGTGCATGATCTACAAAAATTGTGGGCTGTACAGCATCGTCGATGACATGGAAGAGATTGGCATCATCACGACTTTTCCAATTGACCGTCTTAGCAATGGCCCTAAGATGGCTCATTGACGATCGATAATCCTGCAATGGTGGCGGCGATTGGTCTTGTTGGCTCATGCTGGACCCTACTCCTTGTATTGATTGGGCCATGTACTTGGGAGTTGGCTAGGCCTTGTAGTTTAAGTTGCAGTGGGCCCCACCTTCTATTCTTGTTCTAGCTCCAATGTTTCACTAGCACTCTTCCTTTGGGCTGGTGGCTTTAGTAATTTAGCGAACGAAGCATTTTGGGTCTTTCTGGGGATGTCATTGGTGTACCCTAGAATTCTAGCATGTCTACACAACTTCCTAATCAGATAGGGAAAGGGAAATGCAAACTTCTCTGTCTTGCATTCCTTAAACTGCCTCAAAATCTCCATAAGGTATAAGTGGGGTGGGTTAGCATTAACCTTGCCCATCAATATAGTGCTTCCTCTAGCTACATACGTGGAGATTCTGTTCAATCCTTTCGTGGGGAAGATGTGATAGATGCTAATTTTGAAATATATTTTTTCTTCCAGTGTCAACTCCCCATATGTCTTATCCTCTTTGCTATACACCTTATCCAACCAAATTCTTTGTGCATTAGCATTGGAGCGAGTGGACAAGTGAGCAACTTTTGGCCCTGTATTTGGAAGGTTCAACACTTCCAAAAGGGCCTTGGTGGAAAAATCTTTAGACACACCACAAATTTCAATTGTGGTACCTTCTTCTTTGTTATGCCAAAATTGGTATGTTTCTCCTAAGTACCAGGCACCACTTTCAGAGAGGATGGGCCATAATGAAGATCCTTTGAGTTGGTCCCTAATGACCTCAGGAGCGAACTCTGTGAAAGGTCCAAAGTTCAATTCTATGATTACATCTGCTGACATGGACCTTTTGTGGATTTCCTACATGCATTCTGGCGGCAACGTGAGATGTTGTCCCTATTTAGGCACTTCAATAGCTCCTGCTTCTGCTTGTCCTGATTGCACAATAGCAGGAGGCTCTTGATGGATGCTAAACAATTGTGCCTCCTACATTGCATGTTGCCTAGGAGATGCTTGACCTTTGCCTCTCCTTGGTCGCTTGGACACACCTTGAGAGGGTCCTTCTTGTTGTCCATGTTTAGGGGCCATCTGCAATCACACGAGGCCGATCATTAGTAAGGTTACTTACAAAAGTTGAGTTATACCTTACTTCTTGCCTTAATGAGTTTGTTTTCTTATTCTGTGTGATTCAAAGTTAAGAAATTTTGTGAAAATGTCCCCTAAAATTTTTAATATTAGGTCCAATTTGATTAGGTGGCTTCAATATTTAATTTCCTGGTGTAGGTGAGGAGATAAGATTATTTTTGGTAATATGTTTATCATTTTTATAATCAATTACCCTTTATAGTATCCTCNGTACCCGATAGCGCGACCTTGATATCACGTCAGACTCGATATCAGGTACTTGATATCGTAGCCTATTTAAAATAGTGTACTTAGAAAAATCGATGAATTTATGAAATTTTAAGGCCAAAAATAAAGGATTCGAGGTCAATGTGAACAGTCTAGGGTATTGTTAAATAGACCAGAAGGCACAAAAAGTATAATGGGATAGGATCTGATGATGAAATTCATAAGTCGAATGAGGAAAAATGACATGTTTTGGTACATAGGAATAGTTAAACCAGAAGGATGATAAGGGAAAGAATACCATTGGTAATGCAGTACATGGAGGATATAAAATGATGTGATGATGTGCACCAAATTCAAATTACAAAAGTCATGCAATTGGATCCTCCCCAAAGTAGGTTCCAACCTATAATGCCCTTGCATAACCACACCTTAAAATGTTCGTAAGCACTAGAAGGTTAATCCACAATAGCTCCACAAAACCCGCACATGTAAATACCACCGTGATGAGGTATGAATTCAATGCTACACAAGACACAAGTCACAAATACATAGACAGTGAGATGAGGTGAATTGTAGAAGGGATTGCAGAGATTAGGACATGAGGTAACTGACCTAGGGCATAATGAATCCTATGTGTAGGACATGATTAATGTGTCATTATCCCATCGCTCCAAAATCAAGACCAAGTTCATTCTTGCAATCAGTGACATCACATTGTTTCATCCAATGATGGACAACCATAAGAGCATCATGACAACAAGGTGTATGATCACTTGGCATTTTGTTCAAGGGAGGAGTAATTGGAAAGTTTCAGCACACTTGTCTTAATCTTTTTGTCACTTTTTGCTTGGCTGCTTTGGCACATACTTCTTTCTTCTCTTTTTTTTTTCTTTTCATCATTTTTTTAAATGCTTAATCCAGAAAAGCCACCTACCTTCAGGCATGGGTGCATGTTTTTTTAGTGGGACCTCCTAGAGTAGCATTGGTTTTCTTGAGTGAGTGCCTTTATTACTCTTACTCCCATTTTTCGTTAGATCTACAAGGATCTTGGTACACCCAGGCTGCATGGTAACTCCTACAAATGTCACCAAAGAGAATCCACAAGTCCCCTTGATGTCACACCCTGGCCATTCCCTCTTGGTCCATCCTTCTTCGCTCTGGGTATAATGAGCACAAAATTACTTTAAGTTTTAATGATGTTAAGAATATCATCGTACCCAGAGTAGAATCTGTTATTAATAGAATGGCTGGGTGGATGTGATGGGCTCACTATTCAAATAATCAGTTACTTGAGACTTGATAGCATAGAAAAACACCTCAACCAATAGGTCACATGAGTATTTTATTTACTGATGAGATTACCCTAAAAAAGATAAAACAACAAGTTGAAAAATGAAAAAAATGGAAAACAAAAAATTGTAAAATTAAAGAAAAGGAAAAATATTTATTAACTCTGCTTGTTAGAATGGGGGATATCTCCCATAACTAAACCTTTAATCATGGCAAGAATTAATAAATGGAAAGTGTGGATCCATACATGTTGGAAATGTTGAGGATCGATCATATCCCAACCATTGGGTGTCTTTTTATGTGGTGGTTGGAATGTACCCATATTGGGGTTCACACACTTGACCATAATAGACATAGTAGGGTAGGTTATATGATGGGGTCATGGGATAAGGAGCTACCCCACTATGACACCCTTGACCATAAGATGGCATGCAAGGATCAATGTGTCCCCCTCTATGGGTATATTCATTGGGCCACATAGTTGTTGGAGTATTGATTGGTGGCCTGGATAAGGTAACATGAGGTGTTGAGTTTGAGGAGAAGGATGCATCACAGCGTTGAACTTGTGCTGGGTTGGAAGATGAAATGGGTTCAACATCATGCTGCTTCTTTCTACGGCCATGCCTAAAGAAAGGGTGCTTTTGAGTACTTCCACTGCTGTTGATAGTAGTAGCACAAGTAGCATTCATAGGTTGGTGTTGTGGTGCAAAACCTTCTGGTACAATTGGTGGCAATGTAGAAGGAGGTGAAGGATGAGAATATTGTTGTTGAGGAAAAGTGTAAGGTACATGAGGTGGCGACCTTGTCGGAGAGGGTATGAGTAGATAGTATTCTAGAGAATGATAACGATGAGGTGAAGTAGAGGATGATGATTTGGTTGGAGAAACAGGGTGTTGAACATAGTAAGAATTTGGTGTTGGGACATACAAAGGATATGGTTAGGTTGGCGATGGCCTCCCCCATGACTAGGGCTTTTGCCACTGTGGTTAAACCCAATATTTTAGTACAAAATCTGGATGTAACATTCCTCCTCAATGCTCATGTAAATGTGACAAAACTAGGCATTGGCCTTTGGGGTGATTGTACAGATAGACATTGCATTAATATGTGAAGTTGGAAATTGAGTTCTTATTCTTATTATCTTCTACCCTTTTTTTGATTATTGCATGGTGTCCTGTCTTGTTTCTTAATTCGACATAGTTGTACCTCTACTATTGTTAGCATATTCTCCATATTTTTCGTGCACCCATTCCGTCATCTTATTAATCTTTGACTCAATTTCATCTAGTGCTTGTTGCATTGGCAAAGGTAGAAATGGTTGCACTTCCTTAAGGTGAGTTGATTTCTCCTCTTTATGGTTATGGACCTTTGCTAATTCGAGATTTTGGTCTCATTGAGAGTTTTCAACATTCTCCCATTTAGCCATTTCTCCTTCTTCTTTTGCTACCTGCTTAATAAGCTCTTGGATTTGATGGGTTTGTAGCTCATACAGTTGACCTTGGGCATACATCCCTAAGGTTTCCCTTGTTTCATTACGGAGCCCATCCATGATGTGATACATTAGCCTTTCGTTGGAGAATTCATGGCCTGGGCATTTGTTTAACAAAGAATAGTATCTTTCTAAGGCCATGTCCAAGGTTTCATGTTACACTTGTTTTCATTCTTGGATTTGTCTCCTTAAGGCCGACACTCTGGCATAGGTTTGATATTGTTTAGTAAAGAGGTCTACCATTGTTGGCCAACTACGGATTGATTTTGGTTTTAAGGATCTGTACCACACTTTTGCTTGGCCAACGAGTGTCATAAGAAAGAGCTTAAGTTTTTGCCACCTATTATCAATATTATTCCATACACAAGCATCATATAAGGCTTGTATATGCTATTGCGGATCTAAATCATAGCCTCCTGCGAACTTGGAAAAGTTGTTTAAATTAAGCCTGGGTAGACAACTTTCTTTTCGATGCCTGCAGGATATTCGACCAGCCTCTTGTATAGGCATTAGGCTCTTAGTGGCTAGTAGGGGTTCATCGTCACTAAGTAGGTTGTGAGTTTGCAAGTTGAGATGATGTTGTCCTTGTTCATGTTGGCATTCTCGATTTTCTTTGTGAGCTCAATTTTTAGTTCTATGGTGATCCCTTGAAAGATAGTCATCTGTGTCACAATCTGAAGTTGAAGGGGTAGAGGAAGAGAAAGAATTGAAAAACTTGTCCTGACTTTTGTGAATTTTCCAATCATCCCCTAATAAATTCTTGTTAGTTATTGAGAAGGTCCTAGGCCTTTTGGACCTTCTCGTTCTATGGGTTGTCCCCTCCTTACTAGAGGTGTCAGAGTTGGTTGACAAGAATCCTTGAGTATTGTTGGGATACTCATGAACATATGGAATTCCTGCATAAAGTTGAGTACTCCAAACTTTGTCTTCATCATATAATTCGTTGGTTCTCCAATGAATTGCCTCACTAGTTGCGGTGTTAGCATAGTCTTGTGAGAGAGACATTGTTGTGAGTGGTGTGTGACTTAATTGAATTTAATATAATTTATTTTCTAAAGGATATATCATTAATAATCGTTACAGTGATCTTGTATGATATAACTAATCTAAATAACTAACACCATCCACGGCAATGGCGCCAATGATGAGTGGCGAGGTACCCCTACACTCAACCATATGAATATGAGTATTTCACGCACGATCCAGTTGAACTCTGCAGACGGGCTAGTTGTGGTATCTAGATAGTTACTCATTGATCATAGTTCATTATCTTCCCACTTGGACTAGTATTTGCTTTGTCACATATGGTTTAGTCTAGAGTGAGGTGTATGATGTGTTCCTAAACTAGTGCTACTCCTAGAGGCAATGGAAAATAACTTTGATTAAGCTAAGAAGGAAAATGTGAAGAGAGTCTAAGCTAGCCTAAGTGCGATGAGCATTTGTCCTTAATCATCCGTACACATCTTGGACCTCATGCACTACTACTGGGATTACCAAGCGCATGTCCTAGGTATGCTACTGGGATACCAAGTAGTCACAGTTAAATGCTCATGATTAAGTTGTACTCATTCTGCGTTTACTAACAGGGGTAGGAGAGGAAGGTAGAGAGAGCTTAATTAAGGAAGAAATAAATAACAATTAAATAATTAAACTAAGTGAATGTTGCAATGATGAAGTAATCTTGATCTTTATTTCCAGTCATGTGCGTGTCCAAGTACGTCACACTCGAATGAAGATGCTGTACAATTACAATCATCACACTGCGGGCATGCACTGGGAGAAAGGGTTGAGAAGAACTAAAAATGAAAACTAACTTCTAAATGCACTACTGACTATCGACTCCTTGCACCTACATGTGTATTTATAGGCTCGCACAAGAGTCATGATATCATGTATTCGATATCACTAGCCAGGCCACGATATCGTGTACCTGATATTGTGGATCCGATATTGCGGGTCCAATATCGGATCCTAATGAATCATGATTCATCAAAAATAATATCATTATGGCCACGGTAAGAACTGCTTATTATTGGAATGGGTGGATGGATGGTGTGGTCTCATTGTATAGAAAATTAGTCCCTTATGATTGATAATATAGAGAAATATTCACCTTATTGGGACTACATCTTGCTTTATTCTTAATGTGTCTTATTAGTAATCACAATTATTTACAAAGTGTTTGAAAACAAAGTATAAAAGAAATGAAAAAGATAGTAAAAATCATGAAAAGTATAAAGAATGAAAAATGTTAAAAGAATAGAAAATGTGAAAGAATTGAAAGAGATCAAAGAATATAAAAAATTAAAGAAATGAAAAGTATCAAAGAATGAGAAAATATTTAAAAATGTAAAAAAATAACAAAAAAATTGGAAAAACACTTATTAATTCTGGAATCAAGGTAAGGCATCTCCCCCACAACTGAGCTCATGGGTAAGTGTTCTGAAAATGCTCTCTAGATCTCTTGGATCATACACTCTAGTTGGTTCACTTACCATCTTAATTGATTTAACTTTTCTATTATTATCCCATGTAATTTTGATGGTAGTTGATGAGTCGCATTTAGTGCACTGTGATATTGCGTACGCGATATCGCAGCCTCGCCGTGATTTCGTGTACGCGATATCGTAGCATGTCTCCTCATCTATAAATAAGAGGTAGACAGTTCAGAGTAAGGGGGAGTCAATTTTAAAGTTAGTTTTGATTTTAGTTTTCATTTTTCTCTCAACCCTTTTCCTCCCAATGTATGCTCGCAGTGTGGTGATTGTAATTGTACGGAACCTTTATTCGAGTGCGATGTACTTGGACACGCACATGACCAGAAATAAAGATCGAGATTACTTCATCATTGCAGCATTCACTTAGTTTAATTATTTAATTAATTGTTATTTACTACTTTCTTAGTTAATACCTTCTTACCCTAAACTCCTATTAAATGCAGAATGAGTACGACTCGATTACGAGCATTTAAGTGTGACTACTTGGTAACCCAGTAGCGTACCTAGGATCTGTGCTTGGTAATCCAAGTGGTAGTCATGCACGAAGTCCAAGATGTGTATGGATGATCGAGGAATGGATGCTTATCGCATTTAGGCTAGCTTAGATTCTCTCTCACCCTTCTCTCTTAGCTTAGTTAATATTATCTTCCACTGTCTTTAGGAGTAGCATTAGGTTAGAAATCAAATTATACATCTCACTCTAGACTAAACCATACATGACAAAGTTAACACTAGTCCAGGTGGGAAGACAACAAACTACGACCTAAGGCTAACTTTCTAGATGCCACAGCTAGTCTGTCTGGGGAGTTCAACTGGATCGCATGTGTAACACTCGTATTCATATGGTTGAGTGTAGGGGTACCTCGCCACTCATCAATAGTTGAGTTTTGATCATCTAAATACTTGTTTTCTTTTCCTTTTGATGTATGATTATGATTTATTAGTTTTGTTTTAATGTTTTTAGTTGGAGTCATTTTTTTTAGATTTGGAATTAGTAAGTGGTTCAGATGTTTCCATGCATGTTTGAGATGATTGTTGGTTCGTAGTAGTGGTCATAGGATGTCTTTTGATTTGGTGGCCTTTGCTATTACTTTTACACATACTTGTTCTTTATTGTTATTATGGATTGGGATGGAGACTATGTTGGCATTTTGGAAGATCGATCCACAACTACACCCTTCTTTTTCAGTATTAATGCATGGAATTTTCTATCTCTCCACAGTGATAGCTTCATATGTTATGTTTTGCATTGGAGTGATAATGGGTGTTGGCTCTTGCATAGGATTGAAAGACATTGTTTTGGTGAGGAAGGATGTTGCACCTGCTTGGTCTTGTGCTGGTTTTAATGAGTTAGTAAGTTTATGAGTTTTGTGCCCATGTGAGGAAATTGTCCTAAAGAAAGGATGTTTCCTAGATTGTGGTTGAGATATACTAGAATTATCATTTATATGTATGTTCACAACACAAGTGGCATTCTTTCATTGATGTTGTGATGCCAATCTTTCCTGTGTTGTTTGTGGTGACATATGGTGGAGGGAAGTATGATAATATTGAGGATGTTGTGGAGGATAAGAGGTTTGAGATGGTGATCCCACAAGAGATGCTATTGTTTGATGACATATGGGAGAGTGATAGTAGTGATTCGAGGTAGAGGAAGGAGAACCATTTGGAGAAATAGGTTTGTAAACATAGTAGTCATGCATGTTCGGTTGGCAATAAGGGTAGTGCTAGCTTGATGATGGCATCCCCTATGATTGTGGGTTTTGCCACTACGGTTGATAGTGATTTTGAGGCTGATAAGAAGTCTTACTAGAATAGTATAGTTGGTTGTAGGACTATTTATAATTACCTTGTGAAAAAGGTAATTTCCTTGGCATTTTCTTTTGTATGAACTTGGGATTCAAAACAAAAGCCCAATACTCATGTAGATGTAACATGACTGGGCAATAGCCTTTTGGATGATCATATTGGTAGATGTCACATCCATCATCCTCTTCTGTGATTTAGTCTATAGCCTCTTTTTCTACATCTATTTTTCCTTTTTGCTAGTAAGTGTTCATTCTTGTTTTGATCACTTGATTCTTTTTGCATTACCCTCTTCTTTATGATTTTCACATGGGTCATAACTTTGTCATTCATCAACTCCCACATCTTATCTATCCTTGCTTTAAGTTTAGCCATTGACTTTTATATTTGCAAGGTTCACCTTGTCAAGAGCTGCCTCTTTTTCCTCATCATAGATATGGACCTCTTTCTTTTGAAAAGTTGCATCCCAATTATATTCTTCTACATCTGCTAGTTTACATAGCTCTCCTTCTTCTTTTGCCATCCACTTGATTAGCCTTTTTATCTTATGGGCTTTCAATTTAGATAAATGACCTTGGACATAAATCCCAAGGGTCTCTCTCATTTGGTTACGAAGTCCATCTATGATGTGGAAAAGCTACTCTTTTTGAGAAAACCCATGGCCTGGACATTTATGTAGTAGACAAGGCCATATCCAAGGGTTCATTATTTCCTTCATTCCACCCTTGGATTTATTTTTTTTAAACTGGACACTCTCGTAGGTTTGGTATTTCTTGTTGAAAAGCTCAAGCATTGTGGACCATTGGTGGATTGAATCTAGCTCCAATGATCTATACCAACTTTGAGCTTTGTGAACTAGTGTCCTAAGAAAGAGCTTAAGCTTTTGCCACTTACTCTTGATGTTCTACAAGGTGCAAGCATCATGGAAGGCTTGTAAGTGATGTTGTGAATTAGAGTTATAGCCTACCACAAATTTAGGGATGTTATTAATATCAAGTCTTTTGATGCGACTTTCCCTTTGGTGCCTGTGGGATATTTTAACTACCTACGTTATCTGCGTCATAATCTTAGTAGCCAAAAAGGGTTCACCATCATCAAACATGTCATGGTGATAATTTCTATTTCTATTTTTTTGATTATTGATGAGTGGCGAGGTACCCCTACACTCAACCATACGAATACGAGCGTTCTCACGTGCGATTCGGTCGAACTCCGCAGACGGACTAGTTGTGGCACCTAGACAGTTATCCCTTAGGTCGTAGTTCGCTGTCTTCACACCTGGACTAGTATTGTATTTGTCACGTATGGTTTAGTCTAGATGAGGTGTATGATGTGTTTCCTAATTCTAACGCTACTCCTAAAGGCAGTGAAATGTAAGATTAACTAAGCTAAGCTAGGAAGAAAAGGGTAAGAGAATCTAATCTAGCCTAAGTGCGACGAGCAATCGATCCTTGATCAACCGTACACATCTTGGACCTCTTGCATGACTACCACTGGGATTACCAAGTGTAGATCCTAGGTACGCCATTGGGATTACCAAGCACAAATCCTAGATACACCACTGGGTTACCAAGCATTCACACTTAAATGCTCGTAATCAAGTTGTACTCATTCCACGTTCTAGGAGTTTATGGGTGAGAGAGAAAGTAGTAAATAACAATTAATTAAATAATTAAACTAAGTGAATGCTGCAATGATGAAGTAATCTTGATCTTTATTGCAGGTCATGTGCATGTCCAAGTACATCACACTAGAATAGAGACACCATACAATTACATTCACCACACTACGGGCAGACACGGAAAAATAATCTAACTCTGGAGGGATCAAACTGCCAGAGCTTCGCTACTTCTAACTTTTAATTGCCTAACAAGGGAGAGCTGCATCTTATTTATAGATATGGCGATGGACTGCAATATTGTAGGGAAGATGCGATATCACGGGGGATGCGATATTGCAGCAGATGCGATATCGTAGCCTATGTGAATTGTGTCTCATCATACCCCCACGACTGAATGAAAACTCATCCTTGAGTTACAGAGAGAACAAGCTCCATTGATTACACAGTGGATAGGTATGGGATTATTGACTGACTAGAATGGATTCATGCCGCAGTGTGGAGTGAGACACAACACAAAAGAAAATCTTATGATTACAAAATGGTGGAACTCATGTAGTTCTTGGTGGCGGTGGCTCCTCCATAGGTGTCTTTCTCTTTTCTTGTGCTTCAGGTCTTGGGATTTGATGGTGTCAAAGTATGGCTTGGAGTTTCTCCTCTTGTAAGGCCCTGAGTGCCTTGGTGTATGCGTAAGTTTGCACTTGTGCCATAGAGGCATCCCAGTCAACCTTCTTTTTTTCTTTCTCCACCCTTTTATTCTCTGTCAACAGTTTATTAAGTTGCTTAGTTCTGAAAGTGTCTAGCCGGTTCTGAGCAACCTTTGGCCCTGTATTTGGAAGGCTTAATACTTCCGAGATGGCTTGAACAGAGAAATTAATAGTCACACCAAAAATGTTAACCATGGTTCCTTCTTCTTTATTGTGCCAAAATTGATACATTTCCTTAAGTACCAGGCACCGCTTTCAGAGAGGGTATCTCTTGCTTCTGCCTGCCTAGACCGTACGGTAGGAGGATCTTCTTGATGAACACTGACTGATTGTTCCTCCTGTTCTGCATGTTGTCTGGTAGGATCTTGTTTTCCACCTCTTTGAAATCATTCGATCGCACCTTGAGTAGGACCTTCCTATTGTCCACGTTTCGGGGCCATCTGCAATCACACAGGACCAATTGTTGGTAAGGTTGTTACCAAAGTTAGGTTATACCTTACTATGTGCCTTAATAGATTTACTTTATTTCCATGTGATGTTAATTATTGGAAGAACATGTCCTCGAAAGATTATAATGTTGAGTTCTCTTTGCTTAGGTGGTTTCCCAATTTAATTTTCTAGTATAGCTAAGGGGATGAAATTGTTTTTGACACATTTTATTCTTAATTTTAGAACTAATTACCCTTAAAGATGTCCTTTGGGCGATGATGAATTTCAAAAAATTTATGCACTATTCGGCATGTGCCCCCTCCCCCATGACTAAGCTAAACACTCCGGGTTCAAGTAGGTTTAAACGGAATGAAAATTGGAGTACCAGCGAGTGAGTTATGGATATGAAAGAAAGGGACGCACAATCGTGAGTCGTAGAGAGGAATTTGAAAAACTTCCCCTATGTGAACAATTGCAAATGATGTTGATTATCACAGGGGGATCATGTATATATATTTTTATTGAAGTTAGAGCACTTAGAGAATGTATTGAATTTTTAATATTTCTTTGAAATTAAATGATGTAAACTAAGGACATATGGACAATTATTAAAGGGTTCCAGGGTAATTCAACTAGTTCTGAAGGCACAAAAATTATGATGGTGTGTTTATCAATAAAGACATCAGATGGGAGAAAAAGGCTATGTGATGATTCATAGGAATGTTGAATCAGAGGGATAGTAATAAGGGAAAGAAAACTATGAAAAATTAAGCTGAGGGTAAGAAATTGTGTGTTTGAACTTGAGAATTAGTAAAGATTAAGAAAAATTACACAAGTGGGTCCTCCCCAAAGCAGGTTTCCACCTCTTATGCCCTTGTGTAACCACACTTAAAGTGTCTGTGGGCACTAGAAGGGTTAAATGTAATCCGCACTAACTCCACAAAACACAC
>MNCI01002996.1:377438-443416 GCA_015680685.1 Gnetum montanum
ACGGGACACGAGCTACAATTATATGAATAGTGAGATGAGACGAACTATAGAAAGGGATCATAGAGATTGGGACATGAGGTAACTGACCCAAGGCACAATGAATCCTGTGTGTAAAGCATGATTAATATGTCATTAACCCATCGTTCCAAGATCAGGACCAAGTCTATTCCTCTAATTAGTGACATCGCATTGTTTCATCCCATGATGAACAACTATGAGAGTACCATAACAACAAGGTGTACGATCACTTGGCGTTTTATGCAAGGGAGGAATGACTTTTGTTTTGGGGCACTTTTTTTTTTGAATACTGAATCCAGAGAAATCGGCAACCTTCAGGCATGGGTGCATGTATTTCCAATGGGACCCCCTAGAACAGCGTTTGATTTTGGAGTGCCCTTTTGATTACTCTTACTCCCATTTTTCATTAGATTGACAAGGATCTTAGTACAACCACATTGCATGATAACTCCCATAGATGTCACCAAAGAGAATCCACTAGTCCCCTTGATGTCACATCCTAATCATTTCCTCTTGGTCCATCCTTCTTCATTCTGGGTACAATGAACACAAAATTAATTTTAAGTTTTAGAAATTTCAAGAATATCACTGTACCCTTGAATAGAACCTCTTATTTATAGAGTGGATGAGTGGGTTTAATGAGCTCACTGTTCTAAATAATTGATCACTCATGACTTAATAACATAGAACACACCTCAACCAACAATCCACATGAGTGTTTTATTCGTAGATGAGATTACTTACAAAAGCGTAAAAAGACAAAAACACAAAAACACAAAAAGATAAAACAAAAAGTTGAAAAATAAAAAACTAGAAAACAAAAAAGTTGTAAAATCAAAGAAAATGAAAAATATTTATTAATCCTGCTTGTTATTGAAATGGGGGATATCCCCCATAACTAATAAATTGAGTATGGCAAGGATTAATAATTGGAAGATAAGGATCCTTGCATGTTAGAAGTATTGGAATCGGTCTATACTTATCCCCTCGGGGTTCACACACTTGATTGTAATAAGCATAGTAGGGTACTTTATACGATGTAGTTCCCAGATAACGAGTTGACCCACTATGATGTTGGTGATCGTTAAATAGTATGCAAGGATTAGGATGATGCCTCCCATGGTTGTGTTCATTGGGCCATATAGTTGTTGGAGTGTAAGTTGGTGGCCCTGATGAAGTTACATGAGGCGTTGGGTTCGATGGTAAGGGTGCACCACATTGGTGGACTTGTGCTGGGTTGGAAGGTGTAGTGGCCTCGGAATTGTGTTGTCCTTTCTTACGGTCGTATTTAAAGAAAGGACGCCTTTGATGTTGCTGAGGTTTCTCACTGCTGTTGATAGTAGTAGCACAAGTGTTGTTCGTGGGTTGTTGCTGTGGCACAAACACCTTAGGAACAGTTGGTGGCATTGTGGAAGGAGGGAAAGGATGAGAATGTTGAAAATTAGGAGGAATATAAGGTGCATAAGGTGGTGGTTGTGTTGGAGGTATGGGCTGATAGTATTGTGGAGAATGGTATTGTGGTGAGATAGAGTACGTTGGCCCAAATTGAGAAATAGGATGTTGAACGTGATAAGCATTCGAGTTCGGAAAATATGAAGGGTGCCTCCAGTCTAAGGGTGGACTCCCCCATGACTGAGATTGTTGCCACTGTGATTGAACACAGTATCTCTGTACGAACTTTGGATGTAATGTATTTCCCCAATGCTCATGTAAATGTAACAATATTGGGCATTGACCCTTGGGGTGATCGTACAGGCATAGGTTGCATTCATACGTAGAATTGGCAGTTGAGCACTTATTCCCTTTATTCTTTTTTTCCGAATGTCTACTATTTTGTCCTGCTTCTTGGGTTGTCAAAAATCTATCTTCACTGGTGTTGATGTATTCTCCACACTTTTGATACATCCATTCCAACATCTTATTGATCTTTGCCTCAGCTTCTTCTAATGATTGTTGTATTGGCAAAGATGATGTTTCCACCTTGAGATTTGTTGATTTCTCCTTGTTCTGATCATGGACCTTTGTTAAGTTGAAATTTTGGTCCCGTTGATGTTTTTCAACACTCTCCCATCTAGCTAATTCTCCTTCTTCTTTTGCTACCTGCTTAATAAGCTCTTGGATTTGATGGGTTNTGCATGATATGATCAACAAGCGTTCTTGCATGATATGATCGAATTCTGTGGATGAGACTAGTTGTGGCATCTAAATTATTAAGCATTGATTGCAGAACATTGTCTTCCTACCTGGACTAGTGGTAGCTTTGTCATGTATGGTTTAGTTCAAAGTGAAGCATATGATAATTGATGTTGTTTGGTCTTGATTACTCCTAGTGAACATAAAGTAAATGAAGTGGTTTCTAAATCTAAGTAACAGTAAACAAATTTAATCTAGCCTAGAGCGATGAACATTTGATCTTAGCTTACTGTACATGTCTTGGGCTCATGTAACAATTACCAAGTTACTAGGTGTTATGCTATTGGGCAAACCAAGCTATACCACTATTGGGATTACCAAATGATTACACTTAAATGCTCGAAACCAATCGTGCTCATTCCACTTTACTAATGAACAAGAAAGTAAAGTACTTGAAAATATAAATAATTAAACTAAGAAAATAGTAAAAACAATGCTAAGTAAAATAGTAAAACTAAGTGGATGCTACAATGGTGAAAAACAATCTTGGTCTTTATTTTTAGACATGAATTGTGCCCAAGTACACTTCACTCGAATAAAGATTTAATACAATTGCTCAACACCACTCTGCGAGCATTCGCTCTATCGCTAAAACTATAAAATGAAATTGCAAAAATCTACCTAAGGGTGGAATGAAACTTCTTTTGATTTGTGTGCCCAAGTGTTGTATTTATATGTGTGCAATATGAAACTTCTTTTGATTTGTAACATTGTAGATACAATTTCATAGTTATGATATCATTAGTAGACAAAAATTGACTTTTTGTCAAACAACGATATCACATTAGCAATACCCCAACCCCAACTAAATGATGATTCATCAAGTACCCAAAGCCTACGAAAAGCCTACAAAAGGGTTGTAACACAGGTTAGCAATACCCCAACCCCAACTAAATGATGATTCATCAAGTACCCAAAGCCTACGAAAGGGTTGTAACACAGGTTGTCCAACAATGAAGATTACGTCATAGCATACCATTTTATAAGTATTATCATAACATTAACATCTAATAAGAAACTTTCAATCCTACACCGCGCCTTAACCCTTTTGTTTTTACAAAATACCACGTTCTTTTTAAGTACTTTAAAAATTTGAAAGAAACTTTCAATCCTATATCACTTTTTAACGAAAACCCAACTAAAAGATATAAAAATCATACAATTTAACCATATGCAATATGCTTTATTTATTAAAAATATTTCAAATATTATAAACTTAATAATAAACAACAAGTTCATATTATAAAAATTAAAAATATTTTTTTTCATTAATTAGAATAAAATAAAAATATTAATATAATATATTTTTAGGGAAGAGAACTTAGGGTTGGTAACAGCCACCCCTAGCCACACAACAACCCTACCCACACAACAAGGTAAATGTGATAGCCTAAACAACCCTACCCACACAACATACCCACACAACAAGGTAAATGTGATAGCCTAAACAACCCTACCCACACAACAAGGTAAATGTGATAGCCTAAACAACCCTACCCACACAACAAGGTAAATGTGATAGACTATAGACTAATAAAGTCCTAGCACAAGGCTAGCGACAGCCAAAAAGCAAAGACAAAAATCAAACCCACAACCTCCCACCCAAAAAATGTCATAAAAGATATAGTAATTATCTTTAAAATAATAATAATAATTAAAAACAAAATAAGTATCATTAAAGGTAAATATGTAAGTGAATAATTTCTTTTTTGCAATAATTAAATTTAAAAATGGTTGCACAACATTTGGACAAACCGTAAAAAATTTTTAAACTTCTATTCTTCCACTTTACATTAAAATGGTTTTTGATAATTTTATTTTTTTGTTGCCCTTTTTCTTCTTATCTTCCTTTTTCTTAGGCATCGCCCGTTGTTCATCGAGGAAAAGTTTTCAATCAAGCCCTCTATTTATTAGCTCCCCGACGTGACATTAAAAGCAGTTGGTTTCCTTTATATCCCACTAAGTTGTCTCATCCAACCTTTCCAAGAATATTTATATCATTATGCTCCAGCGTAACATCAACAACGTAAAACGGGAGATGTCTTAATGTTATGTCTGGCAATGTTATGCATAAACTATGCATACTCGTCCCTCCGGGACTACCTACAGACAAGCAACTCAAAAAACAAGAGCTTCAGGTGCACTGCACACTTCTATTATGCTATTAACAACAGTGTACAGCAAAGGTTTTAGTTCAATCTACTGTAATTTGACCGAATTCATTAGCATTAAAACCGGAGCCAAAGTTGAGAAAGAGGTAAGTCGGCAAGATTATGGCAGTGGTTATGAAATTTGCAGAATATCTGTACTGTATAAATGCAACGTATATGCCATCCTCCCTGAGTGTGTTCTTCCTCCTGAGAAAATCAGTATAGCATCAAATCAAGAAACTTCAAGAAATTTGATGGTGGCAGCACAGCTGGAGTGTGTGCATGTACTTGCAGTTGGGGCACCTGGGTGAAGCAGTTTTGAGCATGACCAGCATGTGGCACTGCTCACAGGCCTTGGCTATCATTGTTTCATTTCTCTCCTGACTATTCTTCCTCTGCAAATCAGGAGAATGATAATGATGATTGTGCCACAGGAATCCTTTAATTTTGTGGGTTTCTCTGGGATCCTTCTGTGTCTTGGTTCTTGTTCTTGAATTATAATAGTAAAGTTGCCCTGTCTGCAAATGGATAAAATACCAGATTAGATCTCATTTGCAACTGAAATTAAATGCTAACAAGTTGCAAGAAACATGCTGAACGACTGAAATTCCATGTTAACAAGCCCCAAAAAACAAGTGCTGAACAACTGAAATTCCATGTTAACAAGCTGCAGCAAAACATGCTGAACATTCGTGTGGTACATGAAGAAAATCATGACATACCTCAAGGTCCAGAAACTGCTGCCAGTCAGGAGGGAGAGGAGACTCTACTCTGAGTTCAATGGCAATGCTCCAGAGCTTGCTCTTCTGTCTTTTGATTCCCCAACCCCAATCCCAGACATCATCCCATTTCCTTATTCTGGAATAATACTCTTCCACCATCATCCTGCTACTTCTACGGCTGCTGCTGCTCTGCATCTCCTCTTCACAAGATACACAGACCTGATACTTTTGTGACACTACAGTACTGTTCATCATAACAAACCTGGTCATGAACGAAACTTACAAGCATGAATTCAAAAATACTACTGTTATGCACCCCTACCTGCTGAAGGACAAAACCTAATCCAACTCTCTAGGCAAAAGAACAGAACAGGGTTCAAAGTTCAAACTTACCAGTTGTTGCTGATGCTGTGTATATACCTTAAAAATCTGGAGCCCCAGATTTAACCGCAGAGAGCAATTCAAAAGATTATTGTAATTGACAACACGAATTTAAGGCAGCTGTAACGCGAATGACATTTGGGTTTCGAAGCTTCCCTGGGTCAGTTCCAGGTGTAACACGTCACGAGGAAACAAGTAACAAGGCTCTTTTTCCAGACGCAATCCATGCAGCCACATTCTTCGGTGTCGCAACATTCTGATGGCCTATAAATCCTCTTGTGCTTTCTTGTCCCATCTGCAAATTTCTCCCCCTATTAAATCTCAGTTTTAATGTCACCTGTGCGTCCATTAAAAGCCACAAGCTACGGTTGTACATGTTGCGTCGCCTAGTGGCTTTTATCTGCCCCTGCTCATAAATTTTCCAGTCAGTCCGCCATTGATGAGCTTGATAAGTCATAACTCCACTGCTCCAGTTCCATTGAAGAAGCTTTTATTTGTTTTGCAGTGTGTTTAGTCCAAGCCATGAATCCACGCTTCAAGTCTCCAAGTTCCCACGCCCTGCCATTAAGTGCTAGCATTATTATATTTAGAAACTATTTTCAGGGTAGTTCGTAATAACGACAATTTCTGGCCTGCAACTGCTCATTCACAGCTAGTCTGCTCAGAAATATTCATATTTGCTGAAGAGGTACCGGAGAATTCTAAATTCCTGGTCATGGAATGGAATTCTACGGTTCATGCACAAACTGAAAGAGTAGTAGTATTCAAAGGATAATAATGCAACCTTGGGAATTATGCTTGTAATGTACTGATCTGGGCGTGGATGAAATTCAGTACTACGACAGATATCTTGTCAACCTACTAAAAATATTAACTTCTGCGTTTCAGTATCTGACTACTCAGCAAAAAGAACTGACGTTCATTATGTGCAATTACACCAATCTTGCCCGTGTCTGCTACCGGTCGCACCGGTCCTCATGTTTGCCAATGCCAGATGCCTGGTGTCTCACTTCCTGTACCTTCACTGGAAAAATATAGCATTGTAAACTTCTTTACCATGCTTCTGTGTTGATGTCAAAACCGTTATTCAAAAGAAAACAATGGAATTAAAATAGGAGAGAAACAAATACAAAGTTGCCCAAGACTAATACACAGGTTGTCAGCTGAACCAAATATTAGAAAAACACAAAGCATTAGAAACCATGGCCATGTAGTAGTGAGAAAGCGAATAGAAGGAAGCGCCCAGAACTTCATGTATGAGAAAGATCACGAAAGGGAGGTAAATTTTTAATTTAAAAAAAAAAAAACGATTTCATTAAAGCAGCAAAACATGATAACAGAAATGGGGGGACTCGTCATGTTTTCAAGAAGAGAAGGGAAGTCCTTTGGAGATACGATATCCTGACACCTGAGGGTGCACGATGAAACACGGCTGGGTGGTCGTTTGGTGGTGCTCCAATTTGGCTTCCTCCCTCAGAACAAGTCGTAGGGTTAAGGCGTAGGGTTAAGGCGTAGGGTTAAGGGGAAGTCGTAGGGTTAAGGCGTAGGGTTAAGGGGAAGGGGGAAGCTGACAGCACTATGCAAGAAACTCAGGACCAGCCTTACAAATAAACCAGTGTTAAGGGTCAAATTGGGGCACCACTAAACGATCACCTATGGTAACTCGTTACAAGATAGAAGGACAAAGAATCAGATAAGGAATAACAAAGCTCTCAATTAAGAATAGAGAGAGTTCCAATGGTGACTCCTCACAACAAAAATGGGAAGCTTCCTTGCAGAGATTACTGATGATGAGTGTTACTGAAATGCACAAGTCTTTCCCTGCAAGAGATGAACCAACTGATGTCTATCCAGATTGAACTTGGATGCTTGAGATGTGAGTTGCAAATGAATGAGGCGAAAGATCTGCAACATCTCCAACGTGGTGAGCAAACATTTATTAGAATAATCAATCCTTTGAAATATAACATTGCATTTTCGCTTCCAAATATAATACCTAATCAATAATTAATAACGTGAGTGCAACATCGCTCCTATGGTAGGTGCGATATCGTATGTTTTCATATACTTTTGTAGATACGATGTATTTGGGGTTAGTAATGCCTATAAATACTACCCAACCACTACACTTAATACATGTTTTCAGTCCACAAGTAGCTAGACTCTTCCAATTTGCTTCCATGAATTTAGTGTTATTCTATGAGTATACATAGTGTGATCTAAATTAGTTGTACAGTGTCTTTATTCAAGTTGGATCTACTTGGACACATTCCATGGCTAACAATAAAGATCAAGATTATTTGTGATCATTGCAACATATTACTTAGCATAAATTCTTTACTTTACATTGTCATTTACTTTTCCTATGCAATTTACATTTTCTTCACACATTAATACTTTGGTAGAATAAGTACTTTTAAGTGTAAAGTATAATCTATAGGAAAATATGCCTTGTTAGTAGATCGAAGGTTATTTCCCTTCTAGAAATACGGCCAGAAGGAGTGTGGAGAATGTTACAGGTTCCACGATATCTTGACCATCATCAAAAAACTACATGGCCCTAATTCCTTTATATATTGCATCACAAGGATATGTAGGCTTATGGAGGAGATTTGTCTTAAATGCTTGGGCCACTGCCCTTTTCTTCGAAGTGGAGCTTAGGGCTAGATGTGTTAGAGTAGGAACATATCTTAGCTTGCTTAAGAAAACAATGTCACGTATGTATGTGAGTGCTCCTAGATATGTTATATCTGTTGCATTGGTTTGATTGCTTATATAATTATAAATGCATCCTCACGACACTCCTAACCTTGGACTAATGTGTGACATGTGATTTTTGTACTTATGTTGCGTTCATAGGTTCTTGAGGATGTTAAGGCATAGTCCCCCTTGAGTCAACTCTAGAACATTTAACTACTTTGGGACTCTTTGGTGTTGCTGAGTGATCCTCTTCCATAGTAGTGCCATTACACTTGGTATTGAAGCTATGGATTGCAGTTTGAGGCTAGTGCTGGTGCATGATTTGTGATTGTGATTTGTTGTCCATGGTGTTGATGCATAAATTTTGGTCATGCCAACACTAGAAAAACTCGTTTGAGGAGACTATAGCCTAGGGCACCTCCTGTATGGGTACGGAAACTCGGGAATAGTCTCAGCTGAAAAGAGCCATGTGACCAAGTGATAGAGAGATAGAGAAATAGAAAACATAGAGAGAGATAAAACCTAAAAAAAACTAAAGGAGAGAGAAACAGGAACCACCGACAGGATGCATGGTTGTGTTGCCACAAGAATCATGTGTAGTTGCGATCAAACATCACCAATGTCCTACGGACCGTCAACTGCATAAATATCATGCACAAATCCACCGTCCACCACATGCCATTTGCTGAAATAAAAGAAGATAGAGAGAAGATCCACTGACAGGATGCATGGTTGTGTTGCCGCAAGAATCATGTGTAGTTGCGTCAAACATCACCAATGCCCTGCGAACCGCCAACTGCATAAACATTATGCACAAATCCACCGTCCACCACATGCCATTTGCTGAAATAAAAGAAGATAGAGAGAAGATCCATCGACAGGATGCATGGTTGTGTTGCCGCAAGAATCATGTGTAGTTGCGTCAAACATCACCAATGCCCTGCGAACCGCCAACTGCATAAACATCATGCACAAATCCACTGTCCACCGCATGCCATTTGCTAAAATAAAAGAAGATAGAGAGAAGATCCACCGACAGGATGCATTGTTGTGTTGCCGCAAGAATCATGTGTAGTTACGATCAAACATCACCAAATGCCCTGCAAACCGCCAACTGCATAAACATCATGCACAAATCCACCGTCCACCGCATGCCATTTGATGAAATAAAAGAAGATAGAGAGAAGATCCATCGACAGGATGCATGGTTGTGTTGCCGCAAGAATCATGTGTAGTTGCGATCAAACATCACCAAATGCCCTGCAAACCACCAACCATTGTTGCCGCACACACTGCCAACCACCTAGAGAAAGAGGAGGTTCAGTCCATGGCTTCACGGCCCTGGCCTCACTGGCCTAGGGCTTCCTGGCTTGACTTCTCCTCCTCTCCTCCCCCCAACTCCATCACCTTGATGGCTTTTTATAGCCGATTTTAGGGTTAGGGTAATCCATCTTTTTTTTTAATTTTTAATTTTTTTTATTTTTTATTTTTATTTTTATTTTATTCTTCTTTCTTTTCTTTTTTTAAATAAACAAAGGCCCCATGCCAAGCATGGGCGTGTTGGTACCAACACTTAGCCCCCAACCGAAAAGGAAAAGAGAAAAAAAATGGTTAGGACAAGCCCCCAATCGAAAAGGAAAAGAGAAAAAAATGGTCAATTTAGGCCCTCCTTCTAGTGCCAATAAGGTGTTGATGCATAAATTTTGGTCATGCCAACACCAGAAAAACTCGTTTGAGGAGACTATAGCCTAGGGCACCTCCTGTATGGGTACGGAAACCTGGGAATAGTTTCAACTGAAAAGAGCCATGTGACCAAGTGATAGAGAGATAGAAAGATAGAAAACATAGAGAGAGATAAAACATAAAAAAAACTAAAGGAGAGAGAAACAGGAACGACCGATAGGATGCATAGTTGTGTTGCCACAAGAATCATGTGTAGTTGCGATCAAACATCACCAATGCCCTGCGAACCGCCAACTGCATAAACATCATGCACAAATCCACCGTCCATCACATGCCATTTGCTAAAATAAAGGAAGATAGAGAGAAGATCCATCGACAGGATGCATGGTTGTGTTGCTGCAAGAATCATGTATAGTTGCGATCAAACATCACCAATGCCCTGTGAACCGCCAACCATTGTTGTCGCACACACTGCCAACCACCCAGAGAAAGAGGAGGTTCAGTCCATGGCTTCACGACCCTGGCGTGACTTCTCCTCCTCTCCTCCCCCCAACTCCATCACCTTGATGGCTTTTTATAGCCGATTTTAGGGTTAGGGTAACCCATCTTTTTTTTTCTAATTTTTTATTTTTTTTATTTTTTATTTTTATTTTTTTTATTCTTCTTTCTTTTATTTTTTTAAATAAACAAAGGCCCCATGCGAAGCATGGGTGTGTTGGTACCAACACATGGTTTATGTGCTTCCATGATGCATAAGAAAAATAAAGGATGCTAGAATCATGGAAATGCTCCTCTTGGTTCCAATCTTCACAATGGGCCAATGGGAGATTAGAAGTTATTTAGTCATGTACACGAGGAGGTGCATAATGATGTGATTGTGTAAGGATGAAGATGTGAAAAGTCAGAGGATATGGCTAAAGACAAGTAATAAATTCTAGTCCTACTCTTGTAGAGGATAAAATTGTATGAATAGTTACTATAAGTAGATGATATTCACATGCATCATCTACCTTAAGGCAAAGGATCTCAAATGACTCTCAAGTTTATTGGTTATAGGAACAATTTTCACAAGTAGATGATACAATCATGTGTCATCTACTTGAAATAGAGATGGTTGAATGATTCAAGCGTTGCTTTATTGAAGATAGTTCCCTAATGAGTCATCATTTGACTAGCTTTGATATCAAATATATGATATTGGAGCCTCAACATCGGATACTCGATGTTGAAGCCCAGGATGCAATGTCGAATATCCGATATCACTAGGCATATGCCGATCTATAAATATAGTGCTCGGGCTCATGATTTTCAATAAGTTTTTCATAGTTTTTGTCATAGATAGCGAAGCTCTTGCAGTTTATTTTCTCTATAGTTAGAATATTTTCTAAGTACTCGCAGTAGGAGTCTAAGTGTGTACGAATCTTTGTTCGAACACTATTGTACCCTAGCACAGCTGTGTGATGGGAGTAAAAATAAACCCTTTTGATCATCCTTGCAGCACTAAGAATAGATTAATGTTTCCTTGATGCATTTAATATTCATGCACTTTATTCTCCTGCACTTCACTTTAATGCACTTTAATTAAGCAATTAATTTCTATTTATTAATGAACACAAGCATGACCACCTTGAGCATACATGTAGCACTTGGTAACCCAGAAATGCTTAATGTTTGGTAGCCCAACAATACTATACTTGTTCACGATGTGTCTAGAAAGTGGGAAGGGGTACTTGTGTTAGGCTAGTTAGGCAGTAGATAAACTAGATCTTAAATTACTCTACCTTTCATTTTTGTTGTAAGCGATTAAATTTATAAAACATAAAAATGATAAAAATCATGTGCCTCAATTACACTTAAACCATATCCTTGAGCTTCACAAGTGTAGTTGGGAAGACAATGAACATTCTCAATGCCCATTTCACTTCCTAGAGAATATGTGCACTAGAGAATTATAGGAATTATAGGTCCACAAAATTCAACCAGATCATTCTTGAATGCCTTAGTGATTCATATGGTTGGGCATAGGGGTACCTCGCCGCTCATCATTAGCATCATTGCTAGGGACCTTTTGGTTGTTTCATGTGCTATCTAGGATTTAGTGAAAATTATTTAAATCGTTGAAACAAACTTTAGAGTCATATCACATTTTAAGATTACTACAACTATTTTTAGAAGCACACTGCATTTTTATTCTTTAACATAAAATGTCTTCTTCTCACAGGAGTGATTCTTTACCCAAGTCTAATGGAGTACATTCGCCAGTGCCTCAACAATACCAAGTGGTATGTGCTCATCCTGATGAGTATTGATGAGCCGCAATATCGTATCCTACCTCATCTTCTATAAATAAGAGGCGACACCCTTTGTTCAAGGGAGTTAGACTTAGACCGTTAGACAGATTCTTGCAGTTTTGCTATTCCAGAGTTAGAATTATTTTTGTGTGCTTGCATTAGGAGTCATAGAGTGAATGGATATTTATTCGAGCAATTTGTACCTGAGCACAATTTTGTGTACAACAATAAAGACAAACTTTGTGATAAACCTTGTAGCATACAACTTAAGCTAATTAGTAATTAATTATTGTTTAATGCTTTCCTAGTTAATTAATATCTCTCTCAACCTTCAACCCCCTTAGTTAAATACACTCAGTACGACCGCTTTAAGCATGCATGTAGCGCTTGGAAACCAAGTAACGTGTAGCGGTTGGTAATCCCAGCAGCATTGCACTGGTTCAGGATGTGTACGGCAAGTGGGAATGGATACTGGTGTTAGGAACATTTAGAACTTAGTTAATGAATAGTTAATGTAAGTTAGCCACTTAGTTCTCTCTTCCTTTTCTTTTATTAGCAGGAGACATAAACAGACAAAAAGCTATAAAAATCATATCCCTCAATCTTACTTAACCATACAATTGTGACAATACAAGTAAGTTTGGGAAGACAACAATTGATTAACCCTGAGTGTTCCATTAAGGTGCGTAAGCACTAAGTCCTTGGAGTTCAACTGGATCGCACGTGAAATGCTCGTATTCGTATGGTTGAGTGTAGGGGTACCTCGCCACTCATCATTGGCGTTGTTGCCAGGGACTTAGTTGTTTTTGTGCTACGTAGAACATAGGAACTCATTCATATCGTTGGAACGTTAGAACGAACCTTTAGGATTAATCAAAGGAAGACAAGACAACGGTACATTGCACACCGAACAAGATAAAATGTCTTCTTTTTCACATAAGAGCACTTCACTGCCTAGGACTAACACAAGAGGCAGTCGGTGGCATAATACACATAACCAAGATCCGCCAGTTCCTCAATAGTTTCGTGTGGTATATACTCATCCCGATGAGTATGTACTTGATTTCACCTTTATTCTCCACTAAGATGAACAACTACATTGGAGAGAGTTGGAGTGTAACATAGTGTTGCCTCCAGACTGATCAGTCTCCAACATGCTCCTTCGTGCTCTCACACGAATAAGCATGCCAATTTTATATGCAGAATACATTGCATGCAATCATGACACAAGGGACTATCATCCCATAGAAGCACAACATCAAAGGGACTTGCAATAAGAGAGATACCATACATCCTTGAAGGGTAAATGGCCCTATAATGCTCCACACATTTTGAGTGACATTGAGGATGGTGAACCTGCTCCAATAGGTTCCCCACAAAACAATGTTCCTCCTGCTAACACTGGTTAGGAGGTGGTGTATTAGAACCTTTACTCTACTATTCACAACCCTGGTTCTAATACCCACGAACACGAAGTGTTCAAAAAAGGAACACAAACACATGATAAGGGTGGACATTCTGATCGTGATCATGATCAAGCCCAAGACCACCGAAGAGAAGGTAGAAAACACCGTCATGGCGATGGTTCTCCTTCTTCTTCACCTTCATCATCACCTTCATCCTCTCCTTTAGTGTCCGGACGCAGTCATAGGGAAACCAATCGTGAGGATAAAGGAAAACAAAGTGAAAAACATCAACGGGACAGTCGAGAATGAGGACAAGGAAACTCTAAGGAATCAGGGCATAGAAGAAGGGAGAGTAGGGAACCGCGTAGACACCACAGACACTATGAACGAGATGATCATGAAGACCCCCTACTTGCAACTAGAAGCATGCTAGATATAACGGAGGTCGTAAGAGTTCCAACAAGGCACCAAAAGGATAGTAGGATCAAGAGGTTAGGCATGAACAACATCCCACGATTTGAAGGGGGTTACAACGCTGATCCTCAAAATCATTTACAAGAATTTCATGATGCATGTGCCTTGAAAAACATAGAAAATGAATGGAAAAAATGAAGTTGTTCCCAAGGACACTAGTGAAAGAAGCTAAAAGTTGGTACCGGTCCTTAGAACTAGAATCCATTCAGAGGTGGAGTACAATGTTAGAACTGTTCAATGAGAAGTACCAAACGTACTCTCAAGTGTCTAACCTATGGAAGAAAATCCAAGGATGAAAGCAAGGAAATCATGAACCCTTGGATGCTGCCATGGGCTGCTATTATGCACTATTACATCGTTGCCCTGGCCATGGTTATTCACAGCGAGATCAACTACACCATCTCGTGGATGGACTTAGGCATGAAACAAGAAGAACCCTTGGGACGTATGCCCAATTAAGGTTATCGAAGCTTAGGTCTCATCAAATTCATAGATTGCTAGAGCAAGTAGCCAAAGAAGAAGGTGAGCTACGAAAGAGAGAAAGTGTGGAAGAATACAATTGAGATCCTTCCCTCTGGAAAAGGGAAGTGAGATTTTGTAAGGAGGAAGAAGAGTCACCACTTGAAGAGATGGTGAATAGGAAAAATTTGCCTCTCCAAAAGTTAACAACAGAAGTATCGGCAAAGGTAGACCAAATGTGGGACTCCTTGGATAGTAGGTTTGAAATTGTTCTTAAAATTGTAGAGGAGTTTAGGGAGCGAGGTAGTGACCATGACAAAAAGAAAAAGAGAGAAGTGGAAAATGCACGTAACAAGGGTAAGGGAAAAATGGCCATCACAGAAGAGGTTGTGGATTCAGATACAAACAATGATGGTGGATGCGAGATATGCCAATACGACCATCCTAAGGGATGTTGCCCAGTGATCTCACATCTATAAGAGTCTAGGGTGTATGCACTCAACCCACGACTAAATAAATGGCAAGAACCACGATGGTTACCTTATCCCCAAGGTAACCCAAGGAAGTTCCACCAACCTTCAACATATTATCCAAGTGGAAATCCACCATAACCCATTGAGCAACATCAATAGTGGCAATACCCATAGTCATGGGGGATGCCACCACCAAGGCAGTAATACCCCTACCGGAAACTTGACCCATATGGCTACTACGTGCAGCATCCAATCTCTCTATGTGACTCTGTTAGTCATGTTACACCACAACATCACTACCAAGCCCATGAGTATTATAGAACTTCTTCTCCTAGGGAAGATAATCCACAAACATACCATCCTTCAAATCCATCTGCAGCTCTCACACTAATAGCTCCATTACCACCTACTCCAGCAATGCAATGGGAACTCCCTACTCAATCGCAACAACACAATTCCACAAGGGCTATGAATCCTCAACCTGCTGTTGGTTCTGACAACTATATAAAGAAAAGACCTTTCCTTAGAACCAATAGTCCAACCAAGTCCTTATAACTGATTGAACCTATGAATGCCTCCCCATCAAATAAAGCTTCAAAGCTTCCTTCGAACCAAACATCGAGCTCAATGCATACGATTATGTTAACACATGCCATTATTGACTAGATCAAGGTTGGCCACCTTGCCAAGAAATTCTCTGATCCTGGAAGCCCTCTAATCTATCTCCAAATCACTGGGAATGAGCCATGCAGATTTCTTTTGGACTCAGGTTCTGGATTCAACTTAATATCACAAGAAATATACAATTCTTGGAACCTACCTCACTATTCCCTTGAGACTGGTGGAGGACATCGTCATCGCTGTGTGTGGGTGGTCATACCTAGCTGATTTCCTAGTGATACAATTGAATAACGGTAAAGGAGACTTCCCAATAATAATGGGAAGGGCATGGCTAAGTACTATAGATGCATGCCTAGGAATTCGTAATCTTTCCATGGAAATATCTAAGGAGAACACTTTTGGAAAGATCGAGAAGAAGAAGGTTCCATGCATCGCATACAATGATACAAGGTGCAAAGTCTAGCATTACCTGCATGCAACCGGTGTGCACAAGATATTAACATACAAAAGTGCCTGTATGTAGTAGCCACATGACAAGAAGACACCTAGTGGCTGATAATTGATCAAGAGAGCAACTCACTAACGTGCATGGAACTAAATGAGGGAATAACTTGCTCTTATATTAAAAGCATAGATGCACTAGAGCAAGTCTGTTGCCAACTTCCAAACCTTAACCTTGAAAACATCAATTGGGGGAAGTTAAAAATCCCTGAAAAATTCAAACAAGAGCCCCTAGAATTGAAACCATAGCCCACTGACTGGTCTGGAATATATGACCCTTGGAAATGGAAAACTGATAATCATCAACGCAAGACTTACTTCCAAATAAAAAGGAAGATTGCTGGAAGTAATAAACAAGTGGTCAAAAGCCTTTGCTTGGTCATATCCCGAATTAAGTGGAATAGATCCTAGGATATGCCAGCATAGGATTTACACTAACCCCTCCATGAAACCTCAAAAACAACTGCAGAGGCGATTGAACCCAAAATTGAAGTAAGTAGTAAAAGAAGAAATAGAATAGCTTCTTAAGGCTAGGTTCATATATCCTATTGCTGATAGCGAATGGGTTAGCCCTTTGGTGATCGTGCCTAAAAAGGGAGGCAAATGGAAGGTGTGCATAGATTTTAGGTTACTGAACATGGAAACATTCAAGGATCACTTTCCGTTGCCATTCGTTGACCAAGTCTTAGACACCATAGCAGGGCATCACTATTACAGTTTTTTGGATGGCTATAGTGGATACAACCAAATGCGGATAGTCCCAAAAGACCAAGCCAAGGCAACGTTCACTGGTCCTTGGGAAATGTTTGCATATAAACAAATGTCGTTTGGCTTGTGTAATGCTCCTGCCACGTTTCAATGCCTAGTTTTAAGCATATTCCAACAGCAGATAGGGAACGGAGTGGAAGTCTTTATGGATGACTTCTCCACTTATGGAACAAGTTTTGATCAAGCCTTGGACCAATTAGAACAAGTGCTGAAAAGATGGGTAGAAACCAACTTAAGGCTCAACTGGTAGAAAAGCCATTTAATGGTCCAAGAAGGCGTAGTACTTGGGCATAAGGTTTCACATTCAGGAATAGAGGTAGACCCAGATAAAGTTAGGGTCATCCAAGGAATCACCCATCAACTGGAAACTGTCAAAGACATTCATTCATTCATTGGAAACATTGGCTATTATAGGAGATTCATTGAGAACCTCTCCAAGATTGCCAAACCGTTGGTAAAGCTAACAAAGAAGGATGCACCTTTTGAGTGGACCAGGGAATTTGAATGAGCATTCCAAACTCTGAAACAAAAGCTTGTAGAAACTCCCATTCTACAAGCTTCTGACTAGTCTAGACCATTCCACATAATGACTAACACATCCAATTATGCTTTGGGAGCCGTACTTACATAGTTAGATGACCAAAAACGTCCTTACTACATCCACTGTGCAAGTAGAAGTATCGCCAGTGCACAACTTAACTACACAACTACAGAGAAAGAATTAATGGCTGTAGTGTTTGCACTGGATAAGTTTAGGCACTATGTGTTAGGTCACAAAGTGTTCATCCACATGGATCATAGTGCAATCTAGTTCCTCATGAATAAGCCAACGGTTAGCCCTCGTATTATATGGTGGCTGGTAATCCTATAGAAGTTTGATCTAACAATGATCGATTGAAAAGGCTCCAAGAACGTAGTTGCAGATCATTTATCTTAGTTGCACTAGGACAACAAAGAGGATGAATATGTAATGTCTGATCATTTTCCTGATGAAGCCCTCTTTGCCAACGTAGTGAATAACCAACCCACGGAAACAAATTGGTATAGTAGCATTCTCACCTATCTCCTTACTCAAAAAACACCATAGGAGCTAGACTTTAGGAAGAAACAATAGTTTTTTCACAGAGCCAAGTACTTCATGGAGATTAATGAACAACTTTACAAAGTGTGTTCTGATGGCTTGGTTCGATGGTGCATGCCCGAGGTAGACCAACTGAGAGTTCTCTAAGACTCTCATGAGGGCCCTTGTGCGGGTCACTATGTGGGGAGATGAACGACTATTAAGATCTTGCTTGCAGGATATTACTGGTCAATATTATTTTGGGATGCCCATCAATTTGTTCGATCTTGTGAGCGCTGCCAATGTGATGGGGGAATGACTGCTAGAATGGAGGGTCCACAACAATGGATTCAACCTTTAGAACCCTTTGACATTTGGGGAATAGATTTTATGGGGCCCATTACACCAATGTCCAATGGAAAAGCTTACATTGTAGTTACCATAGACTATTTAATGAAATGGGTTGAAGTCAGCTATTGTTATAGACTGCACATCATATACAGCTGCATGATTTGTGCAACAACAAATCGTAAATAGGTTTGGTGTGCCACGTGCACTTATTTTGGATAATGGAACACACTTCATAGGTGCAACTTTTTGGAAGTTAATGCAACGCTTAGGGGTTGAACATAAATTGACTACACCTTATCACCCCTAAGCTAACGGATAAGTTGAGGTCACCAACAGGGAGATCACTAAAATGTTAACTAGAACAAGTAGCAAGTATAGGCAAGATTGGAGCACTAAACTGAATGATGCTCTTTGGGCATACTACTCCACCTAGAAACTCCCTATAAGCTACTCTCCCTATGAGTTAGTGTACGGAAAGCTTCCGACGCTTCCGATTCAAATAGAGCTTTGAACACTATCAATGGGTTGTGACCTCCACCTCGATCTTGATCTAACACAAAAACAAAGGTTGGCAACTTTAAACATGCTAGACAAAAATCAATTAGTTGCCCTATCATCAAATGAGTTGTACAAGGCATATAACAAGCAACATCACAACTTGAAGAATTCAAAAGGTTAAGTATCAACTAGGAGATAAGGTTCTCTATTGGAATCCCACACATGTGTCGCAACACACAAAATTTCAAACACTGTGGGAAGGACCTTACATTATTCATACAACCTTTCCTTCAGGTGCCATAACTATATACAAACCTGAGAGCCTTGATAAGAGATTGTTAGATAATGTGCAACAGACCAAACCCTTCCATGAATGTAGAACGGTCAGTGTGCATAACACCTCTGAGAAGGGACGACCCTGCTCACTCTTTCAGATCTCCTCCTTCCAACTCATTCATAGGGGAGTCAGCCACCCTGCTAACCATTTGAGGCCCTCAATTCCCTTTTAATTTTTTTTTACAGATTTTTGTTTTACAAATTTCTTTAACTTTTTTCGTTTTTGTTTTGCAACATTGTTAATACTTTTTCATTTATTTGTGTGATTGTTTGTTTTGTTTGTTTGGTCTTTTTTTGTTTTTTTTTATTTTGTTAGATTCATCACCTAATAAGTGCTCCTGATGGTGGTATGAACTATATTCTATTGATTGCTAATGTTTGGTTTTTACCTTTGAGTTATACTGTTGATACTAAGGTATGGTTCTTTTGATATAATAGGCAATGAGTCCATGTCATCCATGCATCCATGAATTTCTATGGTCTCTCTTGGCTTGGAACTGTACAATCCATTTCTTTAATAATAAAACTATTAACAAATTGGTGACTAGCCATTTCTCAAACTAAGGAAGGACTCAAGGACTGAAAAGGGTATGACTTTAAGGCGATTTGATACATTTGTGCTAGCTATTCTCTTGGGTGCTTGGATGTTTTCTTCTTGAGTTTTCCTTACCATTTTGACATTGCTCCATTATTGGGAAGCTAAGCCAATAAAAATAAGTCTTTGCATGGTGTGGTTCTCAAGCAAAAAGAAAAAAAAAAAAAAAACAAAAACAAAAAAAAAACAGTGAGAATTTAAAGCACACCCCTTAGAAAAAATAATCATCTAGGCTATAAGCACTGGTTATGGAATTAAAAAAACATGTTCCCTCTAACTAAGGCCCTCTCTGACTTTCTACTTTTCCCTTTCTCGTTTTCTCAGAATGGTGGTGACTCTTTGGTAGAAGCATTCTTGTTGCTTCAAGTGGATGGATTGGCCAAGTGTATTAATGCGAAGTCACTGGATGTAGATTGTTTGAGGCTGGATTTGGAATGAGATCTACTTAGTCACATTAACCATACATACACAAGGGACTGTACACCACCTTGTTCTTGGGACTTCATTCCATTCTTTTCTCCTCATCATTCTTTCTCCATTTTCCACCTCATTGCCGGTTGTATCAGCAGTCTATATTTTGGTTGATGCATTGTTTTCTTTTTGGTGAATTCTTGTGGTTAAGACTTTAACTCTTGCTTCCAAATGACATTTTCAGAGCCTACGGACTCTTTGAATGTGGGATTGTCAACGCATCAAGGGCAAGCACCTATTGTGGGGAAGACCCATTGGCATTCCTATTTGGTGCATTAGTTAACTTCTTTCCCTTAAACATTCCCACAATAAACATTTGTTTAGTTCATTCCATCTCTAACATCTATTTTCTCAGTGTTGTTGTTGTTTCTTTTTCTCCATCTTTCTTATTCCTTATCTTTTTTCATTCTATCGCTAATGGAGGATCACTCTTAGTCATGGGGGCCCTGGTCTAATTTTTTCAATTTTCCTAACACCTACACCTTGGGTAGTCACTAGTGTTATATCTCTAGAATCCATATTAGCCATATCACAACTCAGCTAATGGACCTTACACCGAGGCAAGGTATCAACTGTATTGTGATTTACTTATCCTTGATCATATGTGACTGTGTTGTGTGTGTAGATGGCAATCATACAACAATGGATGGACTTGGAGGAAACACTCAGGATGGATTGGTGTTGGAACAGTTGTGCAAGGAACAAGACTGATGGTATGGTTATAGATAGATAATGGAAGGCGCAATCCTGGTGTTGGAAGCAACATGTCTTCTTCTTTTCTCTCTCTCTCTTCTCTCTCAGCTGCCAAACAAGGCTGGATGTCAATTATGTATAGTGTTCATTCTTGTAGTCATGAACACTTGTATTGTAATGATTGATCTGTTCACATGTCATCCCAATCACCATTAGTTGTCATTCAAGTCAATAATCCTATACCTTCCCAATATTTTGTAAGGAACTCGAGGATAATTTTTCATTTAATCATGGGGGTATGATGAGCTACGATATCGCATTAGCCATGCGATATCGCATACGTGATATCGCATCCTGCCTCATCTTCTATAAATAAGAGGTGATGCCCTTTGTTCAAGGGAGTTAGACTTAGACCCTTAGCCAGATTCTTGCAGTTTTGTTATTCTAGAGTTAGAATTATTTCTATGTGCTCGTAGTAGGAGTCATAGAGTGAATGTATCTTTATTTGAGTAATTTGTACCTGAGCACAATTTTGAGTAATAAAGATGAACTTAGTGATAAACCTTGCAACATATAGTTTAAGCTAATTAGTAATTAATTATTGTTTAATGCTTTCCTAGTTAATTAATATCTCTCTCAACCTTCAACCCCCTTAGTTAAATACACTCAGTATGACTACTTTGAGCATGCGTGTAGCGCTTGGTAACCTAGTAACGTGTAGCATTTGGTAATCCTAGCAGTGTTGCACTGGTTTAGGATGTGTACGACAAGTGGGAATGGATACTGGTGTTAGGAACATTTAGAACTTAGTTAATGAATAGTTAATGTAAGTTAGCCACTTAGTTCTCTCTTCCATTAAGCTTATAAAAATCATAAACATACATAAATAGACAAAAAGTTATAAAAATCATATACCTCAAGCTTACTTAACCATACAATCGTGACAATACAAGTAAGTTTGGGAAGACAACGATTGATTAACCCTAAGTGTTCCATTAAGGCGCATAAGCACTTAGTCCTTGGAGTTCGACTGGATCATGCGTGAAACACTCGTATTTGTATGGTTGAGTTTAGGGGTATCTTGCCACTCATCAAGTATGTACCAAATTTCACCTTCATCCTACACTAGGATGAACAGTTGTGGTGAAGTGACATGGAGGGTAACATTGTGTTTCTGCCTGATCGATTTGTTCCTACAATGCTCCAATAAATGCTTCTATGATGGGGTCTCCAAGGACTTCATGCTAAGTATGTGGTGTAGCATAGTGATGCCAGGGATTATCATCCCACTGAGGCACAACATCTTAGGGATCACTAGTTAGAACATCGTTATGAATCTATGAAGGGAAAAGGATTTAATGATTTCCCACTCCTGTTGTACCACAAAGATGGTGGAGAACCCTTCTTTGGGGCTTTTTGATTGAGTGAAATTCCTCTCTTTAACTTTATTGAAGGAGGTCAAAACCAGAACTTGCAGTCCATGATTCACAATCCTAGTTCTAGTAAGAATGGATCCAATGACAAAGAAGGATCCAAAGAGGAAAGTCAAGGTAGGGATGCAGACAAGAAACAAGATTGTGATCGTGGTCATGATCATCAAAGAGGTGGTAGCAGGCACCATGATGGTGCTAGTCCTTCTTCCTCTTCACCTTCATCATCATCCTCTTCTTCTTCTAGCTCTGATTGCAATTGTAGAGGGTGAGATCATGATGGAGGTGATCAATGGGACCGAAATGATCGGAGGGACCATCAGGCAAGGCAAGAATAGGGGCGTAGGCATTCAAGAGAGACATGATACCATGAACGAAGGGGTAGTAGATGGCATCATAGGCACCGAAATCAAGGCCTCGATGAGCCTTTGATTGCTACTCAGAGTATGCTAAACATTACAGAGGTAGTATGAATCCCAACAAGGCATGTGAAGGATAGTCAAATAAAGAGGCTAGATATGAACGAGATCCCTAGGTTCAAAGGGGGATATAACTCAAATCTACAAACCCATCTCCAAGCTTTCCAAGATGCATGTGCCTTGTAGAACATAGAGAATGAATGGCAAAAGCTTAAGTTATTCTCAAGGACACTCATTAAAGAAGCAAAGAACTAGTACCGGTCCTTAAAATCGAAATCTATTAGACGATGGAGTACAATGCTTGAATTTTTTAGTGACAAATATCAAACATACTCCAGAGTGTCAAACTTAAGAAGGTAAATCCAAGGATGGAAACAAGGAACACGTGAACCCTTGGATGCTGCCATTAACTAATACTATTCCTTAATGCATAGATGTCCTGGCCATGATTATTCTCAACTAGATCAACTTCACACATTGTAGATAGGCTTTGATATGAAATGAGGAGAACCCTTGGCATCTATGCCCAAGGGAAACTATAAAAATTAAGAGTCCATAAATCCAAAGATTGATTGAGTAGGTAGCTAAAGAGGAAGGTGAATTGAGAAAATGAGAAATTGTAGAGTATAATCACAATCCTTCCATTCACAAGAGGGAGGCTCAATTTTGTGATAGTGAGGAAGAATCAACACTTGATGAGGTGGTGAATAGGAGAGCCTTACCACTTCAAAAATTTCAATTTAAAATTATAGCCAAGGTTGATCAATTATGGGATTCCATGGATAGCAGATTTCAAGCTATCCTAAAAACTGCTAAAGAGTCCAAAGAACAAGGTAGTGATCATGAGTGCAGGAGGCTCAAGGAAGTCGAACGTGCCTATGAAAAAAGTAAGGGCAAGATTGTTGCAATAGAAGAAGTTGTAGAAAGTAAATTAAATGATGATGGTGGGTGTCATGTTTGCCAGTATGAACATCCTAAGGGATGTTGCCCCATAGTTTCACACTTACAAGAGTCTGGGCTGTATGCTTTGAATTCATGACTAACACAAAGGCAAACATCTAGAATATTACCTTATCCTCAAGGTAATTCTAGGTATTTTCATCAACCATAATAGTATTATCCAAGTGGAACTCCATCATAATCATATGAGTAATATCAGCAATGGCAACAACCACAGTCATGGGCACTGGCACCACCAAGGTAGCAATACCCTTATAGACAACCCGATCCATATGGATACTATGTTTAGCAATCCTTATCTTCATGTGACTTCTCTAACCACATTTCTACTTTCCAATCTCACTACCACTCTTCTGATTATTATCAAACTCATTCTCCATAGACAAGAAGAGATACCACCACTATCCTTATCCTTCTCCTATTCTTGCACATCTTCCTCCTCTAGCTACCACCTGCTCCACCTATGTCGGATGAACTCCTAGCTCAATTGCAACAACAAAATTCTACAAAGGCTATTAATCTACAACTAGTTCATCAATCAAGTGGTTCAAATACTAAATCAAAGAAAATACCTTTCTTCTAACCATGTAGTCCACCTAAGCGCTTAGATACACTCGTAGTTGACAACATTGTTCCTCCATCTTCCTCTATATCAAATTCTTTTGAGTCCCCTTCAAACCAAACATCACCTAGGATCCATACTATGATGCTTACTCACGCTGTATCTGGTTGGATTTGTGCTGGAAACCTTCCCAAGAAGTTTGCAGATCTTGGGAGTCCTTTAATCTATTTGTAGATTGCTGGGAACGAACCATACAAAGTTCTTTTTAATTCCAGTTCCAGTGTCAACCTAATCTCTCATAAGATGTATACTGCATGGAACTTGCCTCCTTTAAAAAAAAGGCAATTTTAGATTAGAATTGGTAGACTAGTCCATTATTGTTCTATTGGGACTGGTGGAGGAAATTGTGACCACTATCTATGGGTGGTTTTATCCAGTTGATTTCCTAATGATCAAGGTGGCAAAGTATAAAGGGGACTTTCCAATCATCATGGGAAGGGCATGGCTAAGTACTGTTGATGCAAGAATGGGTATTAGAGATCTTTCCCTAGAAATATCTAAAGAAAATGCATTGGGAAAGATCGAGAAGAAGCAAGTTCCATGCATTGCGTATAGTGCTACAAGGTGCAATTATGTGCAAAAACTTTGGGTAGTGAAATGAGCATCCATCTCTGCATCCAAGTAGTGTGCACTAGAAGTAGGAATTCAAAGGTGTCTATACATAGTAGCCACAAAACAAGAGGGCACCTAGTGGTTTTAACCACTGATTATAAGAGCAGCATACTTTGCATGGAATCAATTGAGAGCTTGACATGCACATATGACAGGCATGGACAAACTAGAGCAAGTTCATCACCAACTCTCTAATGATGCAAATGATGATACCTACTTAGGAGAGTTGGAAATTCTTGAAAATTTCAAGCAAGAGCCCCTTGAACTAAAAACTCTACTGGCAGGCATGGAATATGTGTTCTTAAAAAATGGGAAGTTGATCATAATCAATGCAAATCTTGCTCCAAAATAGAAAAAGATGTTGTTAAATGTGCTTGAAAAATGGTCAGCAACCTTTGCTTGGTCATATCTTGAACTCACAGGGATTGATCCTAGGATATGTCAATATCACATCTACACTAATCTAGCCATGAAGCCAAAGAGGCAACCATAGAGGTGATTGAATCCCAAACTAAAGCAGATAATCAAGGAAGAAACTAAAAAAATCCTCAAGGTAGGGTTCATTTATTCCATTGTGGATAGCGAGTGGATTAGTCCACTTATGACTTTGCCAAAGAAAGATGGCAAGTAATAGGTTTGCATTGATTTTCGACTGCTGAATATGGCAACATTCAAGGACCACTTTCCATTGCCATTTTTTGAGCAGGTGTTAGATACAATATCTGAGCATTGCTACTACAATTTTTTGGATGGTTATAGTGGCTATAACCAAATCTAGATTGCACTTGAAGACCAAGCCAAAACAACATTCACAAGTTTCTTGGGCACTTTTGCATATCACAAGATGCCTTTTGGTCTATTTAATTCTCCTATTACCTTTCAACGCCTGGTTCTAAGCATTTTTCAATAGAAAATTTGTAGTGGTGTGGAAGTCTTCATGGATGAATTCTCCACTTATCGAGTTACATTTGAGCAAGCCCTAGACTGCCTTGAGTAAGTATTGAAACAATGTGTTGAGAGAAACCTTAGGCTCAATTAACAAAAGAGTCATTTAGTGTTCTAGAAAGGCATTGTATTGGGATACAAAATATCACAAGCAAGAATTAAGGTTGACCTCAACAAAATAAGGATCATCCAAGGAATAACCCGCCAAGTAAAAACTGTCAAAGATGTTTGATTGTTCCTTGGACATACTGGCCACTACCGGTGATTCATAGAGAATTTCAGTAAGATCGCAAAATTGTTGGTGAAGCTAACAAAGAAAGATGCTCCATTTATTTGGACTGTGGAATGTGAATAAGCATTTTAATAGTTGAAAGAAAAACTTGTAGAAACTCCAATCCTATAAGCACCTCACTAGTTTAGACCATTTCATGTTATGACGAATGCATCAAATTATGCATTGGGAACTATGCTTACGTAGATGGATGATAAGAAATGTCCATACTACATCCACTGCGCTAGTCAAAGCATTGTGCATGCACAACTGAACTACACCACCACAAAAAAAAGAATTGATGGTAGTGGTGTTTGCTCTAGAAAAGTTCAGGCATTTTGTGCTTGGATACAAAGTGTTTGTGCACATAGATCATAGTGCCATCTGCTTCTTGATGAACAAGTCAATGGTGAGCCATTGTATCATAAAGTGGTTGGTGATCTTACAGGAATTTGATCTCATGATGTTAGACCAAAAGAGCACTGAGAATGTGGTTGTTGATCACTTGTCTCAGTTATGATGGGACAACAAAAAGGAAGAAAGCCCACTATCTAATATGTTTTTTTGATGAACTCCTCTTTGCTGGGACTATAACTAGAAAATTTCACAATGAGCCAAAATGGTATGATAGCATTCTCACCTATCTTCTCACCTAAAAGATGCCACAAGGGTTGGACCATCGGAAGAAACAACAGTTTCTTCACTAGGTTAAATTGCTTCATGGAGATCACCAAATACCTCTACAAGATGTGCATTGATGGCCTGGTTTAATGGTGTGTCCCTGATGCTGATCAATTATTCATTCTCCAAGACACTTATGAAGGTCCTTGCAAAGGCCACTATGTTAGGAGACACACGACCATTAAGATCCTAATGGTAGGGTACTGTTGGCCAACAATTTTCAGGGATGCTCATCAATATGTCCACTCTTGTGAATGATGCCAACAAGATGGTGGAATGAATGCTCAAATGGAGGAACCTCAACAATGAATTTAACTATTGGAACCCTTTGACATATGGGGCATTGACTTCATGGGTCCCATCATGCCCATGTCAAATGGAAAGGCATACATCATAGTCATTGTTGACTATTATACAAAATGGGTAGAAGTAGTAACTGTCATCAAGTATACATCTTTTACTATTGCTCAGTTTGTACAAAAAAATGTTGTAAATAGATTTGGTATGCCACATGCATTAATTTCTGATAATGAAACTCACCTTATAGGCACTACCTTTTGGAAGCTCATGCAACACTTAGGGGTTGAACATAAACTCATAACACCCTACCACCTCCAAGCCAATGGTCAAGCTAAGGTTACCAATAGGGAAATCACAAGGATTCTAACAAGAATTGTTAGCAAATATAGGAAATATTGGAGCACAAAACTCAACGATATGCTTTGGGCCTACCACTCAACATGGAAACTTCCTATAGGCTACTCTCCCGATGAGCTTGTGTACAAAAAATTACCAACACTTCCTATTCAATTTGAGCTTTGTACACTTTCAACATTCTGTGATGTCAACCTTGACTTGAGTCTAGCACAAAAAGAAAGGTTAATGAGTTTCAACTTGCTAGATGAAAATCGATTGATGGCCCTATCATCTAATGAGTTACACAAGGCATTCAACAAAAAGTGTCATGACCTTAAAATCAGAAAAGTCAAATTTCAGTTGAGAGATAAGGTTCTCTATTGGAACCCCACATACGTACCTCAACGAACTAAGTTTCAAATGTTGTGGGAAGGACCTTATATAATTTATGAAACTTTTTCTTTAGGGGCCATGATGATATACAAACCTGAGAGCCCAAACAAGAAACAACAAGTCAAATCTTTCCATGAGCATAAGCCAGCAAATACAACAAACACCTCATTGGATGAATAGCCACACTCTATATTTTGGATCTCCTCCTTTCAACTCATTCATGAGGGAGATGGCCATCCATGTTAACTATATAAGCAGCTCTTTAGTTTGTCACCATTTTTGTTTTACATATTTTTGTTTTGTAACTTTTTGTTTCTTTGTTTTACATCTTCTTGTTTTCATGTTATTAATCTTTTCTAATATTTGTATTACAACATTGTTAGTACATTTGTTATCTCTTGAATATTTTACACTTTCTTTTATTCTAGTGTGATTTTCTAACTTTTTGTTAATAAGTGCTAGGCACAGTGGTAATTCGTTGCTTGATGGTGGTATGTACTATGTTGTTATTTGATTATTGGTGTCTAGATTCTAGCTTTGAATTTTGTTACTAATAATGAGGACATGGTTTCTTTTCATGCAACAAGCCGTGAGTCCACAACATCCACCCATTCACAAACTCTATGGTTTTTCTTATTCTGGAAATGTGCAGTCCCTTTTTCATTAACAAAACTATAATGAATTTGTGACTTTAGTAGTTTCTGAAATTGGAAAGGATTTAAAGGTTTGAATAGGGTGTGAGGGATTTGGTATTCTTTGTTCTTTTCTACTTACTTGGGTACATGTCTATTTTTATGGATTTCTTACCATTCTATGTTAACCAATAAAAGGCAATTGAATAAGTCTTTGCATGGTGTGGTTCTCATAAAAAAAATTGATGGGAATTCAAAGCACATCCCTTAGACAAAATAAATGGGCTACAAGCATTGGTTATGGGACTAGAAAGACATGTTACCCATGTCTGAAGGTCCCCTCTAACTAAGGCCCTCCCTCACTTCCTACTTCTCTTTTTTTCTCTAATAAGGGATGGTGGTTGTTCTGTGGGAGTACTCTTGTGTCTTAAGGGGGTGGATTGATCTTAGAATGGTGATGCAAAGTCACTGAATATGGTTGGTTTTGTTTTGGACTAATAATGGACCTTATCAATTCATTCAACCATATAATTCACAAGGGACTTTATGTAACCTTAATCAAGAACTCCATTCCACTCTCTCTTTTCCCATTTATGATTTTCATGTTTCACCTCACTGCTAGTTTCATGTTCTTGTTCAATGTCTTGGTTTGATATGTCAGAATTCTTAGGTGGTTTCTTATGGGTTTTTGTACTTAACCTTTCATAATCATTAATCATCCACGGGGCCCATAAAATCCTAGGTTTGAAGTTATGTAAGGGCAATAAAAGGCTTATGTCTGCTTTTGGGAGGATCCACTTACATATCTTTTGGTTGGGTTAGTTAAGTTCTTTAGTCTTAGACACTCTTACAATCAAATCCTTTTGTTTACCTCATCAATGATATCCAATTGTGCATATCTTCACAACATTTTTTTAGTGAACTTTCGTTTTTATTGTTGAGAATTCTTACACCCTCTTCAAATATTTCCTTGTGTGGAACGTTTTCAAATTTAATGGACCACTTATCTATTTTACCCTATTTGTTAGTCTTCCCACTAACACTGCTAAAGGAATCAATCTACCACAATCACAACCTAGCTGAATGTAACCACCAATGAGACAAGATACTTACCAACTATGTGTTACACATTGCATACTCATTCGTGATTTTGTTGTGAATGCAGTGGGAAACATGGACTGGAAGTGGTACTATCTTCACTAAGGATGATGTGGTAGTACCACATGATGAGGACCATTCATGATCATTGGATATTCTCTCTCGCTATCCAGTTGCCAAGAGGCATTGGATGTTAGATTTATCTAGGGTGTTTACTTCTCTTATCATGAACATCCAATTTTGTAAAAGATTGTAAATCTGTATATTTGGACACTCATAGTCTGTTTTTCCATTTGAGTTAGTTTGTATATCAATTAATAATTCCATAGCTTCATAGTATTTTGTAAGGAACTTGTTCCTCCTCTTCTTCACTCAAGGATGAGTCGTGAAGGTATGATGAGTCATAATTTGATCGGCTTTGATATCGAATATCCAATGTTGAAGCCTTGACATTAGATACCCGATGTTAGAGCCTAGGACGTGATGTCGAATATCCAATATCATGATGTATATGCTAGTTTATAAATATAGATTTCTTGGGCTCATGATTTTCAATAAGTTTTTCATAGTTTTTGTCATAGATAGTGATGAGATGCGATATCGCATAGGCCGCGATATCGTGGCAGTTGCGATATTGCGTTGTCCCCTGCGATATCGCGTATGCGATATCGCGGTCTACTGCCAAGTCTATAAATAAGAGGCAGCTCTCCCTTGTTTTCTCATCCTAGGTTAGAAGTAGGAAACTCTGGTAGTTTGATCACTGCAGAGATAGAATATTTTCCATGTGCCCGCAGTAGGAGTTCTAAAGTGAACGGATCTTTATTCGAGCAACATTGTACTTGAACATAAGTTGTGTACGGCAATAAAGACAAACTTCTTGGATAAACCTTGCAGTGCATGGAATAGGGTTTATTTTAATGTTATTTATTGCTTTCTCTCTCTCACCCTTAAACTCCTAGAATGTGGAATGAGTATGACTTGATTATGAGCATCTAAGTGTGACTACTTGGTAACCCAGTGGCATATCTAGGATCTACGCTTAGTAATCCCAGTGGTAGTCGTGCACCAAGATGTGTATGGTTAGTCAGGGAATCAGCTACTCATCGCACTTAGGCTAGATTAGCTTTCTCAATCCTTTCCTCCTAGTTAAGTGCCTCAGTACGACCACTTCAAGCATGTGCATTATGCATGGGATCCCAGCAACAATTAGTGTTTGGTAACCACAATTGCATCGGTTCAGGGTGTGTACAGTAAGTGGGAACGGATGTTGACGCTAGGTAATTTAGACTTAGTTATTAGTTAGAATTAGTAATTATTTTCTCAACCCTCAACTCAATAGCATAGGAGAAAAACATAAAAGACCATAAAAATCATATACCTCGAACTTACTTAACCATACACCGTGACAACCACAAGTAAGTCTAGGAAGACAATGAATGATTAACCCCAAGTGTTCCATGGGATGTGTAGGCACTTATTCTACGAAGTTTGACTGGATCGCGTGTGCTACGCTCGTTTCATATGGTTGAGTGTAGGGGTACCTCGCCACTCATCATTGGCACTGTTGCCAGGGACTAAGTGTTTGTACGCTGAATAAAACATAAAGGATATCACTCACATTGTTGGGAGCCTAAATGAACCTTCGGGTTAATCAAGATAAAAAATTATTTAATAGTGAAATAGCACACTGATAAAAATGTCTTCTTCTAACAAGAGCAACTCACCACCTAGGGATGATACAAAGAATAGTCAGCAGTCAAAAACACATAGCCAAAATCAACCAAGTCCTAAATAATACAAGATAGTTTATACTCATCTCGATGAGTATATTACAAACTTTACCTTTATGCTCCATCAAGATGAATAGTTGCGATGGAGAGATTTGCAAGGTAACATTGTGTTACCCCCAGATCGATCAGTCTCTAACATTCTTTTTCGTGCTTTGGCACAGATTGGCATGATAGAATTGTATGCAAAATACGTTGCGGAAGACTTTGATTCAAGGGATTACTATCCCATAGAAGCACAACGTATGAGGGACTCAAGGCAGGAGAGCCAACATACACTATTGAAGGGCAAAGAGGTCCCGCACGTCCTTAGTGAAACTAGAAATGGTGAACCACTTATAACTGGTTAGCTATCAAGAGATGTTCCCCCTCTTAACGAAAGTGAGGAGGTAGGGTATCAGAACCTACGATCAACGATACATATCTCTAGTTCTAATGCCCGTGAACACCAACTGTTCACAGAAGGAACAACACATGACAAGGACAGGCACTTAGATCGTCATCCTGATCAGGGCCAAAGCCATAGAAGAGAAGGTAAGAAACATCATCATGGCGATGGTTCTCCTTCTTCTTCCCCTTCTTCACATCACTCACCCTCTCCTTCCACATTTGGGTGCAGCCATCATGAACACAACGAAGAGGATAAAGGTAGACAAAATGAGAGACCTCGACGAGAAAGTCGAGAGAGAGGAAAAAGGCAAGGACATAGGGAAAGTAGGGAACGACGAAGACATCACAGGTGTTATGAAGGAGATGATCATGATGAGCCCCTACTTGCAACTTGAAGTATGCTCGATATAACGGAGGTAGTTAGGATTCCAACAAGGCATTTAAAGGATAGTCGGATCAAATGCTTAGACATGAACAACATCCCACGCTTTGAGGGGGGTTACAACGCTGATTCGCAGCATCATTTACAGGCATTCCACGATGCCTGTGCCTTGCAGAATATAGAAAATGAGTTGAAAAAACTTAAGTTGTTCCCAAGGACACTCATCAAGGAAGTAGAGAGTTGGTACTGGTCCTTAGAATCAGAAACCATCAAGAGGTGGAGTATGATGCTAGAACTCTTCAACGATAAGTATCAAACGTACTCCTGAGTGTCTAATTTGCGTAAGCAGATCCAAGGCTGGAAGTAAGGAACTCATGAAGCCTTGGATGCTACCATGGCCCACTACTACACATTGTTACATCATTGCCTGGGCCATGATTATGCTTAGCGGGATCAACTTCACCACATCGTGGATGGGCTAAGGCATGAAATTAGAAGACCCTTGGGACTTATGCCCAAGGGAGACTCTCACAACTTAGAGCGCATGAAGTACATCGCTTGTTGGAGCAAGTAGCAAAAGAAGAAGGTGAGCTACGAAAAAGGGAAAGTGCGGAAGAATACAACTGTGATCCCTCTCTTCGAAAGAATGGAGTGAAATTTTGCAATGAAGAGGATGAGTCACCAATTGAAGAGTTGGTGAACAGGAAAACCTTGCCGATTCAAAAGTTAACAACAGAAATAGCGACTGTAAAATTGAAACTGTCTTAAAAATTGTAGAAAAGTCTAAGGTAGAACAAAGTAGTGACAAAGGTAAGACAAAGTGGAGAGATTTAGGCCTTGCACATAACAAGGATAAGGGGAAAATCACTAACTCCGATGTGGTTGTGGATTCAGACACAAATGATGACAGTGGATGTGAGATCTGCCACTATGACCATCCTAAGGGTTGCCCTTTCATCTCACATTTACAGGAGTCTGGGGTGTATGCAGTTTATTCCAAAACTTAATCAACAGCAAACACCCTGTAGGTTACCTTATCCCCAAGGTAACCCAAGGCAGTTCCACCAACCATTAATATCCAAGTGGAACGCCACCATAATCCATCAAATAGCATCAGCAATGGCAATACCCATAGTTATGGGGGATGCCATCACCGAAACATCAGTACCCTTACTGGCAGTCTGACCCTTATGGATATTATGTGCAGCAGCCAATTTCTCCAAGTGACTCTATGAGTCACACAACTCCCCACCATTACTACCAATTTTGGGAGTACTTCAGAAGGACTCCTTCTCCTTCAGGAGACACTTCATACCCACACCATCTTCCAAATCCATCCGCACCTCTTCCACAAGTAGTTCCCATAACACCTCCTGCTCCAACAATGCAAGGGGAACTTCCTACTGAACTGCAACAACGTCAAGCTGCGAGAGTTGTAAATATTCAACCTACTGCTGGTTCTGACAACTGTAAAAAGAGAAGATCCTTCTTTAGAACCAAAATCCCAGACAAACTCTTGCAACAACAAGCGGTTGAGCCCATGCACACTCCTCCACCATCTAACACTTTGGAGCACCCTTCAGTCCAACAGAGCTTAACGCATACGGTTATGTTGACGCATACCGTAACCGACTAGATCAAGGTAGGCCACCTTCCCAGGAAACTAACTGATCCTAGAAGTCCCTTAATCTACCTTTAAGTGACCAAAAATGAACCACATAGGGCTCTTCTTGACTCAGGTTCTGAAGTCAACTTAATTTCACAAGAGATGTATCATGCCTGGAACCTGCCCCAACTTAAGAAGAGCAACATTCAACTAGAGCTGGTAAATCAGCCCATCACCATTCCCTTGGGATTGGTGGAGGACATCATTACCATTGTGTGTGGTTGGTCTTACCCAGCTGATTTCCTGGTGATTGAAGTCAACAACAACGAAGGGGACTTCCCAATTATAATGGAAAGGGCATGGCTTAGCACAGTAGATGCATGCCTTAGTATCCGCGATCTTTCCGTGGAAATCTCTAAGATAAATATTTATGGAAAGATTGAGAAGAGGAAAGTTCCATGCATCACATACAGTGATTCATCGGTTGATGACATGGAGGAAATGCCTCCATGCAGCAGGTGTGCCCTTGAAACTTTGAAACAAAGATGCCTATATGTAGCAATCACACAACCAGTAGAAGACATCCCATGGTTGACAACTACTAGAAGGAGCAACCAAATATGCATGGAACGAACTGAGGAACTAACCCATGCCAACAACGAAGGCATAGACACATTGGAATATGAGCGTCGCCAACTTCCACCCCTTAATCTAAGATCATCAATTGGGAGAAGTTGGAAACTTCTTAGAAATTCAAATAGGTGCTCATTATTTTGGATCTCTCCCTTTCCACTCAGTCATGGTGGAGATGGCCACCTATGTTAACCATATGGGGCCCTCAGTTCTTTTAAGTTTTTTTTACAACATTTTTGTTTTACACATTTTTGTTTCACTAGTTTTTGTTTTATGCATTGTTGTTTTACAACATTTTTGTTTTACAATGTTTTTGTTTTACAACATTTTTTTTTCACAAGTTTTTGTTTTACGCATTTTTGTTTTACAACGTTTTTGTTTTACAAGTTTTTTGTCTTACACATTTTTGTTTTACACATTTTTGTCTTACACATTTTTGTTTTACAAATTTCTTTAACTTTTCTTATTTTTGTTTTAGAACATCGTTGTACCTTTTCATTTTTTCTGTATGTGTGTATGTGTGTGTATCCATCTTGTAAGTTTGTTACCCAATAAGTGTTCGGAATGATAGTATGAACTATTTTCATATTGAGTGCTAATGTTTGATTTTTACCTTTAAGTCATAATGTTGATACTAAGGTATGTTTCTTTTGATATGATAGGCAATGAGTTCACTCCATCCATCCATCCACCAAGTTCTATGGTCTCTCTCAGCTGGAAATGTACAGTCCCCTACTAATAAGAACTTTAACGAATCAGTGACAAGGACTCAAGGATTGAAAAGGGTGTGACTTCAAGGGAACTTGATGCATTTGTGTTGGTCATTCTTCTGGGTGTTTAGATGTTTTCTTTTTGAGTTTTCTTACCGTTCCGATGTTACCCCAATTATCGGAAGTTGAGATAATAAAAATAAAAAGTCTTTGCATGGTGTAGTTTTCATGCAAAAAAACACAAAACACAAAAAAAAAGAAAAAAGAAAAAAAACTAAGTGAGAATTCAAAGTAGACCCCTTAGATGAAATAAACCTGGGCTACAAGCACTGGTTATGGAACCAAAAGTGTTCCCTCTAACTAAGGCCCTTCTCGCTTCCCATTCTCTCCTTTGTTTCGTCGAAATGGTGGTGACTCTTGGGGAAGGCATCCTTGTTATCCAAGTGGATGGTTTAGCTGAATGCATTGATGAAAAGTCACTGGATGTGGTTGGTTTAAGGCCAGACTTGGAATGGGATTTGCTAAGTCACATTAATCATGAACTACACAAGGGGTTGTACACCACCTTGTTCTTGAGATTCCGTTCCATTCTATTCTCTCCATCCTTCTCTCCATTGTTCACCTCATTGCTGGTTGTATCATTAGTGTATATATTTTGGTTGATGCATTGTTTTCTTTTTGGTAAATTCTTGCAGTTAAGACTTTAACTCTTATTCCAAATGACATTCTTAGAGCCTACGGACTCTTTGAATGTGGGTTTGTCAGGGCATTAAAGGACATGAGCCTGCTTTGGGGAGGACTCACTGACATTCCTATCTGGTGCACTAGTTAACTTCTTTTCCCTAACATTTTTGCAATTAATTTTATTTTGTTCATTACCATCTTGACATCCATTCCCTCAATGCTATAGTTGTCCCTTTTTATCTATCTTTCTTACTCCTTTCCTTTCTCCATTCTAATGCTACCAGAGGTTCGTGATTATTCATGGGGGTACGAGGCCTAATTTTTTTGATTTTCTCCTAGCCTCAAATTTTTTGATTTTCTTCCTAACCCCTACACATTCGGTAGTCATCATTACTATATCTCCCGATCCATATCAGCCATACCACAACCTAGCCAATGAACTTACATCAAAGCAAGGTATCAATTACATGATGATTCATTTACCCTTGCTAATACAAGATTATGTTGTGTGTGTAGATGGCGATCATGCAATAATAGACTAGATATGGAGGGAACACATGGAATGGAGCAGCGTTACAACAGCTATGCAAGGAGCAAGATCAATGGCATGCTTACCGATGGACAACGGAAGGCGCAATCTTGGCATTGGCAGTAGCAACACTTCTTTCTCTCTCTTTCTTTCTTTCTCAGCTACCAACTAAGGCCTGATGTCATTGTGCTAAGGTGTTCACCCTTGTTGTCATGAACACTAGTTTTGTCAAGTCTTGGAATGATGATCCATTCACATGTCATCCCATTAGTTCTATTCCCCTCAATAATTCCATACCTTTCCAATATTTTGTAAGGAACTTGAGGATGAGTTTTCATTCAGTCATGGGGGTATGATGAGACATGATATTACATAGGCCGCGATATCACGTATGTGATATTGCGGTAGTCGCGATATCGTGATCCGCCACCAAGTCTATAAATAAGAGGTGGCTCTCCCTTGTTTTCTCATCCTAGGTTAGAAGTAGGGAAACTTTGGCAGTTTGATCACTCCAGAGATAGAATATTTTTGTTGTGCCCGCAGTAGAAGTCCTAAAGTGAATAGATCTTTATTCGAGCAACATCGTACCTGAACATAAGTTGTGTATGAAAATAAAGATAAAGTTCCTGGATAAACCTTGCAATGCATGGAATAGGATTTATTTTAATGTTATTTATTGCTTTCTCTCTCTCACCCTTAAACTCCTAGAATGCGGAATGAGTATGACTTGATTACGAGCATCTAAGGATGTGTACAGTTAGTCAAGGAATCGGTTGCTCATTGCAACGCGGTATGAGTATGACTTGATAACAAGCATCTAAGTGTGACTACTTGGTAACCCAGTGGTGTATCTAGGATTTGCGCTTGGTAATCCCAGTGGTATTCATGCATCAAGATGTGTACGGTTAGTTAAGGAATCGGCTGCTCATCGCACTTAGGCTAGATTAGCTTTCTCAACACTTTCCTCCTAGTTAAGTGCCTCAGTACGACCACTTCAAGCACGTGCGTTACACGTGGGATCCCAGCAACGATTAGTGTTTGGTAACCACGGTTGCATCGGTTCAGGGTGTGTATGATAAGTGGGAATGGATGCTGACACTAGGTAATTTAGACTTAGTCATTAGTTAGAATTAGTAATTAGTTTCTCAACCCTCAACTCAATAGCATAGGAGAAAAACATAAAAGACCATAAAAATCATATACCTCGGACTTACTTAACCATACATCGTGACAACCACAAGTAAGTCTGGGAAGACAATGAATGATTAACCCCAAGTGTTCCATGGGGCGTGTAGGCACTTAGTCTGTGGAGTTCGATTGGATCACGTGTGCTACGCTCGTTTCGGATGGTTGAGTGTAGGGGTACCTCGCCACTCAACAGATAGTGAAGCTCTTGTAGTTTTTTTCTCTATAGTTAGAATAGTTTCTGAGTGCTTGTAGTAAGAGTCTAAGTGTGTATAGATCTTTATTTGAACAGTGATGTACCTAAGCGTAGCAGTGTGATGTGAATAAAAATGAACCCTTTTGATCATCCTTGCAACATTGAAAATAGATTAATGTTTCCTTAATGCATTTATTATTCATGTACTTTATTCTCATGCACTTTACTTTAATGCACTTTATTTAAGCAATTAATTTCTAGTTATTAATGAACATAAGCATGACCACCTTGAGCATATGTGTAGCACTTGGTAGCCCAAAAATGCTTAACATTTGGTAGCCAAGTAGTACTCTACATGTTCAAGATGTGTCTAGAAAGTGGAAACAGGTACTTGTGTTAGGCTAGTTAGGTAGTAGATAAAATAGATCATAAGTTACTCTACCTTTCATTGTTTTTGTAGGTGATTAAATTTATAAAACATAAAAATGATAAAAATCATGTGTCTCAATTATACTTAAACAATATCCTTGAGCTTCACAATGAACATTCTCAACACCCATTTCACTTCCTAGAGAATTAGTGCACTAGAGAACTATAAGTCCATGGAATTTGACCGAATCGTGCATGAATTCCTTAGTATTTCATATGGTTGGGAATAGCGGTACCTCACTGCTCATCAATTCCTTTCTTGTTGGGATGAGCTCTTAACAAAAATACACAAATGTGCTATAGCTCGAAATTTTATACTAAGAAATTGCATGGTGTACCCAAGGAAATTTTAACGATGATCTTCAGTTTTAGTAAATAAAAATGTGTCTTCGCAAGTATGTTATGCAAAATTGTAAGAGAAACACATTCTCTCCTACTAGTTGATTCTTATGATAGTTTAATATGGTGATTCCATCATGGATCAAATATGAGGCAATGTAAGTAATCAACATTTCTTATTATAATATGTTGTTCTCGTAAGGTGGTCATTCTTAAAACCATTGATCTTAAGAAGATTCATTGGCTTAAATGCCTTAAGGACTCCCTAATTTGATATTATAAGGTGGTTGTTATTATTTACTTATTTTGATCATACACTTGAATTCTCATTTGAGGGTTCTTTACTAGTAATGTCTTGATGGATCAGTTCAATATTCAAAAAAGAAAATTGATAGTATTTCAAATTGCTCTATTTGCAAATCTCATGTTTGAGGAGAATGTTCTCCATGTTCATGTTCTTGGATGGTAATTTTGACATGGCAGTTCTTGGATGTTCCAATATTTGATTTCTTTATTTAAATTTTCTTAATGGATTTGATTTGGTTTTTGGAGTAGTTGTTCCAAATGTGAAGCATGATTCCCTCTTATGTGAGACATCATGATTCTTTGTTATTGACTTGGTGATTTACAATTAGTGAACAATGGAATATGTGAAGGTTCTCTTGATGGAACAATGACTATGATGGATAAATTTCTATATTCACCACCTCCCCTTGGTGTTTCACATTCGGCATGGTTGATAACTTGGAAAAATTATCTGATACTCATGTGGCATGATGTTTCTAATTGCTTTAAACATTAATATAGATAATGATTCTTGTTTTCAGAGAGTTCTTGATAAAGATTGATTCCAATGTCAGACACTTTATTGTTTGTGATAGTGGATATGATGTGTAATTCTATCTTACCACTTCAATGGAAGATGAATAATTAAAATTTTTACCAAGATAATTTTTTGTAATAAAGATGAAATGTGACTGGCTTTGTGCTATCACTTTTGTGATGGATCAAAGTAGTACCATGTGTGAGGGGAAGTGTGGAAAAAAAAAAGAAAATAGGCCAAAGGAGGAAGAGAGAGAGAGAGAGAGAGAGAGAGAGAGAGAGAGAGAGAGAGAGAGCGCATTCCCATGAGTGTGTGGGGAGAGAGTTTGATTGAGTGATTTCGAGAAGGAAGTTCATGTTCTCAATGATGACTTCAAGCAGGGAGTGCATGTTCTTAATGGTAGATCCAAGCATGAGGCATATGTTCTTGATGGCAACACTAAGTAAAGAGTATATATTTTTTATTATAACTTCAAGTAGGAATCATAGGATTTAACTATGACTCCAAGTAGAGAACACATTTTCTTGACTATGACTTTAAGTAGGAAGCACAAGATTGTGACTCAAAGTAGGGAGCATACCTCCCTACTTTAGCATGTTACAGTTGAGCAACATCGTGATATTATATACCTCGTTGTGAGTTAAACCATACACTTTGACCATTGTGAACTCCAATGGGAAGATAATGATTAACAATTTTTCAATTAGCTATATAGAGAATATATTGTTCCATCCATTAATTATGATTAGGTCTCATACAATGCTTATGTATTTTGAATAGTTGAGCACTGGGAATACTCCTCACTAATCATTAGTGTCATTGTCAAGAATGGTGTCAATATTCTAATTAGTTGATATTATAAAAGTTGGTTATATTAATATTAACAAATCATCTTTTAAAAAATTTAATATCTTCAAAAACACATATATAAACATTAATTAATTAAATATGACTTCTACACAAAAAGTTATTTTCTCCACCTACTAATAATACTTGTGAAGGTAATAACAAAATCTATTCTAGAAAACCTTAGAATAGGTTAATGCAAACAACAATTTCTTATGTTTATACTGATCCTTATTATCTTACCATTAATTTCATTTCTTTTATCAAGATAAATAATTTAGATGAAGAGATCTATAGGGTAATATTGTGTTGCCACTTGATCTATCAACCTCATCTATGCTTCAAGTTGTTCTACCAAGATATTATCATAGCTATACTCATGAAGGCTACTAAGTCACAAAGAATATGGCTAAATCTTATTAACTAATAGGGGCCCAAGCAAGACATGATGCTATTATGGAAGCAAGACATGAGCATAATAAGGGAAAACATACATTTTAAGTGAAACTATCATCAAAGAAAGAAGATGTGGGATATTAATCTGAAAGGTCTCACTATCACCGATCTACTTCTTAGTTGCTTGTCTTACATATGAAAGATTCCATGCATCAAAGATTATACTCAACTTTAGTAGAGATTCTTCAAAGAGATGGAATGTTGTCCATAGAAAATATGGAGCTAATACCTAAAGCCTCCAATTGATCCAAAAAGAAAGAATTAAGGGACCATAGAAGGAAAGTAAGTCAACACAACTCTCCTAGTCTTTCATCATCTTTTTCACCCTCATCAACAAGTTTAATGAAGAGAAACATAGATCCTGAGATAAAAAACTAAGCATAAATGAAAAAAAAGAGGTCAAGATATACATCATAGGAGAGGCAAACATCATGATGAAGATAAAGATGAAGACAAAGATAGAAAAATAGAACACAAGCATAGGAGAAGATATGATGAAGAGTATCGAAGGAGCCATCACTACTACAACAAAGAATATGATAAACTCAAAGATTATGATGAACCCATACTATGCAAATTATGACTTAACATGACTAGAAACATAATTAAAGATTATTTGGGAAGGTGTTGGAACTCAAAATAAGTAAAACATAGGTACAACTAAAGATTTATAGAAGTTTATAACTTAGTGGTACCTAGTAGAATTAAACTCATACCACTAGGCCAACACTTCATTGCTATGATCAAAGATTATGACTTGATATGAAGAACATTTTAAAGATTAAGAGAGATTATTGTAACAACCAAAAAAATTGGCGGTTGGAACACCTAGGTCCATCAATGCACAACCTAACCTTGAGTCCACACGAAGGCCTGCTGAAGGTGGAGATGGGGGTGCCCTGAATAGTCTTGTTGATTGAACAGGAACTTATTGGATGCAACCGGGGTGTTAGCTACGATGCTGATGCAAAATGATGCTAAGTGTTCAAGCGGTGTTAGTGGGGTTAAGCATAGTTAAGATTTTTGAGGAAAACAAGGGTGTCAACATGTGGAGACCATCGCCCAAGCATAGTTTTAGGCACAACTATGTAGTGAAACAATGAAAATGCAAGTTAAGTGTAAAAAACACAAAGAAAGAGAGAGAGAAATTGAACACCACCCCAAATGGGGTTGAGTATAGTTAACAAAAGAAGGGGTTAGAAGGTACACACTATACAACAGGCGTAGTGGACAGCATAGTCATAGTCTCGAGGGTGTTTAGTTGCAAAAACTGGCATTTTGCCAAGGTGTCTACATCTGCCAGGTTGGCCGTTGCGGTGTTTTGTTGACTATAGTGCTTTAGTGGACTACAGTGGTTTGCATTGGTTTGCAACTTTGCCTTTCTCGAATTTGCCAAAATGCCTTTGGTTTGTCAACTCTTTGATTTACCAACCCAAATATGCCAACCTCAAAAACGTCGAGGATGAGGGTATTTATAGGCCTAGGGTTAGCATAAAATGTAGGATGGTTGCCACATGGCAGAGGGGATGGTTGGGACTATGCTATCACCCAACTATGCTCTCCAATAAACTGATGGTGTTATACTTGCTATGCTCTATCAGACTCTACGATATTGTGAGACTGTGAGTATGCTGCCAACTACATGTGTGTGTCAAGAAGATTGCAAGGTACTTGAAAAATGTAACTCAGAGACTACGCTCTCCACTCTCTCGCATGGGGTCGAGCGTAGTTACAATTTTGGAGCCAAAAAGGGGATACAAAAAGAAGCATTTTACTAACTACACTTGCCAAAGTTGAGTTGGAGCTAAGTCGAGTGTCAGTGTTGCATTGTCGAGGCCGCTAGAGACTATTCTAGTTAACTACGCTTGACTACACTCTCAACTGGAGGAGAGTGTAGTCCCACACTTACAAAAAATTTTAAAAATTAGGGCTTTTATGCTGACTATGCTCTCCATTAGAGGTTGACTACACTTCCAACTAGGGGTGATCATAGTCTCAACACTTATCAAAACTTGTGGAAACTAGCTTCTAGTTGATTATGCTTTCCACAAGAGGCTAACTATGCTTTGAGGTAGTGGAGAGCGTAGTCCCAGCACTTAGAAAAATTTGTAGCAACTGGCTTTGTGTTGGCACTTAGATAAATTTGCAATTGGGATATTGTAGTCTGAATTTGGTGGTGCTTCGTTGGTCCCTCTTTGTTGACATCTAAAGGAGTGGCTTGAGAGACATTAACAAAAAACAGCAAAACACCACAGCAGGCTTAGCACCAACATCACTCTTCAATGCATGGTCGGATGTCATTACACCATGCTCAAAGAGTGCTATAGATAGGGGCATGCTAGATAGTAGGTGAGAAGTGGAAGAAGGCATAGGCAGGGAAGATAAGATGCAAATGGGGTATTATGATGCCATGGATGATGATGACCATAACACTAGAGTGGCTTGTCCTTGAAAATGTTGACCTCTCATCAAAGTGCTTGTGAGTGAGTCAAGGTGTTGGTTTAAGGCTGGGCTGATTGTGAAACTACTTTGCTACTTAATTACTTAGCAACGTGTTTTCCCCCTCCCCCTTTTTTTGTGGGGTGAGCCTTTTTTGGGCTCTACACATTAATGAATGCTTACTGCAAAGTGAAATGCTTCCCATTAAGTGAATTGTGTGTCACTCGATAGGCTTCAATTCATCATTGATGAAACGACATGGTGTCTGTACAATAGGTGTTTCCTTCCTAGGATGACTTATGTTACATCTGCCTAGGCTTTGATTGGTTGACAAAGGCTTTCCATGGAATGACTTATGTTATGTCCGCCTTGGGAAGCTTGATGTTTGATGAGATATGCGAAGAGGATGTCATTTGTTCATAGCACATGAGCATCAAAAGGGTTTATCAGCTTCTCTATGTGGAGAATGGAAGGGTATCCTGATATAGGAGTAGGCATGAGTAGGCTATAACGGGATGAGTGGGATGTGCACTCTTGAGAGGCTTAGCTAGTCCAATCATGCACATTGGAGCAATGTCATACGTTGTCGCTGCGGTGAGAGATGCCTTTGCATGATGATCCAACACTTCATCCTGCAAACACAACTCTCATAACATAAGAAAATCACACAAGATAAAAAAAGCTAATAAATTACAGGGGGCAAAGATGCTACAAGTACTCCAAAGGCTACCCCCATTGCAAGTGCTCAAACAGGCAGTAAAATTGTAGGGGAACAAGATGCTACAAGTGCTCCAAAGGCTACCCTTTTTGAAAGTGCTCAAAAAGCTAGCAAAATTGCAAGGGGTAAAGATGTTGCAAGTGCTCCAAAGGCTGCCCCTGTTGCAAGTGCTCCATTCTTGGATTGCAGCATGCTTGCCCACGTGGTGTAGAAGGAGGGTAAGGGTTGTGCTTGCTTGCTTGTAGTAGGATGAAAAGAATTATTAGTTGTTAACTACGAACCCAATTTAAGATATTAGTAGACCATGGCCTTACTAGTTTGAGATCCTAGCAAATCATGAGCCCAGTTTAAGGTCTTGGAAAACCATGCTATGCTAGTTTATAGTCCTAGTGGAATTCCATGTGCTAGTTTAACGTCATGACCCAAGGATGAGTTATGCCAATTTAGTTTCATAGTAGACAAATGGAATGCTGTGCTAGTTTAGTATCATAGTGGATGTGTGCTGTGCTAGTTTAGCATCATAACGGATGAATGGAATACTATGCCAATTTAGCATCATAGTGGATGAGTGTTGTGTTAGTTTAGCATCATAGTGAATAAATGCTACACCAATTTAGCATCATAGCAGATGAATGGAATGTTGTGCTAGTTTAGCATCATAGCAAATGAATGTTATCCCATTTTAGTGTCATAGTGGATGAATTGAATGTTGTGCTAGTTTAGTATCATAGTGAACAAGTGTTGTGCTAGTTTAGCATCATAGTGGACGAATGCTATGCTAGTTTGGCATCATAGTAGACGAATGGAATGTTGTGCCACTTTCGCATTGTAGTAGATGAGTGCTATGCGAGTTTAGCCTTTAGCATCATAGCAAAAAAATGCTATGCTAGTTTAGTGTCATGGCGAACAAGTGCTATGCCAGTTTAGTATCATAGTAGATGAATGGTATGCCAATTTAGCATCATAGTGAACAAATGGAATGTTGTGCTAGTTTAGCTTCATAGTGGATGAGTGTTATGCTAGTTTAGCGTCATAGCAAATGAATTCTATGCCAGTTTAGCATCATAGTAAATGAATGCTATGCCAACTTAGCATCATAACGAACAAGTGTTGTGCTAGTTTAGCATGATAACGGACGAATACTATGCTAGTTTAGCGTTGTATCAGATGAATGCTATGCTAGTTTAGCATCATAGTGTACAAATTGAATGTGTGCCAGTTTAACATCATAGTGGAGAAGTTATGCCAATTTAGTAGCATAGTAGATGGATGCTCATATTGTTTCATTGATGTGCAGTGTTGCATGCTAGATGTAATATGGCTTCATGTACAAATGGTTCACTATATTGGAAAATTTGTCCCCATCTTGATCAGCGAGCTTAAATGCTTTGTTGTTGTAGGCCTTAGCGACCAGGAAAGGCCCTTCCTAGATGGTTGAGAATTTATCCGTAGGTTCATGAATAGCCTTGAGGACTAAGTCCCCTTTCCTGATCAGATGTTGATGCTCATTGTGATGATGCTTCTCTTGATATCATTCAATGTGCTTCTCTTGATATCATTTAATTGTCATTGCTTCTCTTGATATCATTCAATGTGATTAAGCATGTACTTGTGCTCCCCCTCTATTGAGTCAAGGTCTATGGTTCTCAACTTATTATTCCAACCTTTGTCAATGAAGTCCGAGAGGATTACCTGAAACGATAAAACTTGCAATTCGAGTGGAAAAATGGCTTCAGATCCATAAATGAGGTTGTAAGGTGTCATACTTATTGTTATTTAGCATGTTGTATAGTAGGCCCAAAGTGCATAGACTAGTTGCTCATGCCATCATCATTTGCTGTTATTTAGCATCTTCTTGAGAAGTTTGACGATGACTTTGTTAGTGGCCTCTACTTGACCATTTTCCTGAGGGTGGTACGACGATGAAAAGGAACATTTGATGCCAAAGTGCTCACAAAAGGATTTAGATTCGATGCTGCTAAACTGTGGTTCATTGTTTGTTACTATGGTCATGGGTAAGTTGAAACAGGTCATTATGTTATCTAAGATGAATTTGCAAACTTGCTATGATGTCGTCTTCCTAAGGGGAATAGCCTTAACCCATTTGGTGAAATGCTTAGTTGTGATCATTATAAAGCGATGCCTTAGAGAGGACTTAGGCATGATGGGTTTGACGATGTCCAAGCCCTAGCATTAGAACCACCACATGATTTTCATTGTATGTAATTTAGTTGGTGGCACATGCATTAGATTGCTATGCCTTTAACAAGTGTCACACATCTTGATTTTGAGACGCAATTGCTCTACATGGAAGGCCAATAATAGCCTGCCCATTTAATTTTTGCTACCATTGGCCTAGGTGCTATGTGACCTCCACATAGTCCTTTGTGGACTTGCTCAATGATCATTTGGACTTCACTATTACTGACACAAGTTAGTAGTATGCCATCGTAGGATTTGCAACATAATGTATTATCACCTACGATGATGTACTGCGGTGAACGTTTGTGCAATGCATCTTTTAGGGCAATAGTTAAATGTTGTGGAGGCTCACCTTGTAGAAGGTATGACTTGATGTTGAAACACCAAAAAATTATGAGCTTAGTACTTTTCCAATAAGAATCGACCTAAGTCATGATGTTCCCCAGCATGACTAAAGCTTGAGGGCCCCATAGACAGCTTCAAGCAGAGTCGAACTTAACGAGGAGCAGTTCCCTAGGACCCGCCAATGACTACGACAACATCTGCTATCAAACGTGACAACTTCGGAGCTCAAGATACTTAGTCCTCACTAAGTATGCATTCTCAGCATATACGCCCAACGTATACGCCCAACAGATACAGCGTATACGCCCAGCACACATTCACAGCGTATACTCCCAACACACATTCATAGTGTATACGCCCAGCGTACACAATCTCACATGTACACTCACCATGTGTGACTAACGTATACACCCGATATGCAACCTCCGAAGACGGCATAGAAACCGCACTGTAGAGCAAGATTTTGTACAAAGCATCAACTGACATGAACAGAGCAATCATCAGGTGTTGACATCATGCATTCTAGAGTCCATACGCTGAGCATGTACATCANAACATGAACAGAGCAATCATCAGGTGTTGACATCATGCATTCTAGAGTCCATACGCTGAGCATGTACATCATGCATGCCCAGCAGATACAGCGTATATGCCCAACATGCATTCACAGTGTATATGCCCAGCGTATACGCCTGGCATGTAGAAAGTGCGCGACCAGTGTGCAGCACAACGTAAACCAATCAAAGGTCTCTAGAGCCGTGTCAGATCAAGGTCAACCAAGTTGAACATCCATAGGCAGCATGTTCATGGCATCCAAATTTAAATCTGAGGGTCGAACGACTTCTTTTGTTTCGATTAAGTCTGTACGCCAAGGTCATATGTCCAGCATGTATACGCTGGCGTACAGTGGTATATGCTGGCGTGCAGCACGCTGTATACTTGTAAAATTTCATTCTTTTGCACCCGGTCAACGCACCACATGTCACTCGACCCGAGAGTCTAGCTCTCCACAGCCAATCATCCCCTCTCAAAACCCGAGTCCCACGTCTAAACTTGTATAAAAACCCCACTTTTTCACTAAACCGAGGTGGGCAATTTTGGAGCAAAACCAGAGAAAAACAAAGAAAACAGAGACGCTAAGAAACCATAGCTAAAACCCTGTACGCTGGACCTCAACTCTACACGCTGAGCATACAGCCTTTACGTTGTGCCTGCAGTTGAACCCAGCACACAATCATCCCTGCATCCACCAGGGCTATTCGTCTGCCTTATGTCAGAGTCGCAACTGCGTTAAACCGGTGCATTATAACTTTCATTTCACAATAATATTGCTACATTTCTTTGCTAAAATCTGTTACAGTTTTTCATTCATTGTTGTATGTTTACTGCTTAGGCTCCTGTATGTTTACGCTCCATTTTACATTCGTTATGCTGTTTACGTATAACCTAGCGTATAGTATATCAATGTACATTCGGGGAAATCCTTGCCTGATCCGCATGCAGACCATTCAAGTTACTCTGCCTTCGTTAATTCCAGCTTGCCCTCAAGCGAAGGTAGGGTCTTTTGTGCGTGTCCAGAGATCTTCAAGTCTTTGTTTTATTCCAGCCGGAGATCGATGATTTCGGATGGTACAGAAAATGGTGCTAGAAGGAGGGCTTGATTTGTTTTTTGTTTAATCGAAACGCTGATCACGTTACCTGTTCAAACGTAGTGTTTACGCTGCTATAGTGTCTACACTGCTACAGTACTGCTATAGTGTTTTTTCAACAAAAACACACAAAACACATCTGTTTCAGAGCCAAATTCACTACGATTCGCACCTACTTCAAACCGGTCTAAGTACTAACGACCACCAACATGGATCACCTTGCCCAAGCATGCATCACCATGTAATCATCCCAAAACTCCAGCGCACGTGCCTTCATAGTCCCCACACAAGAACAGTATAACTACATCTATGTGAAGATTCAGGCCAACCTTCCTATTGACCACATAGAACAGGAGGAAAAATGAAACTTCAAGCGCATATACATGGGAGGTCATGAATTTGCTCCCTCTGTATATGACATCATCCTCCTTTCTGAGCCTAATCATAGGCTCATCTCCCAGCTCCTTTTGGTAAGGGGCCAAAACACACGACGACCCAATGAGGAGTCCCAAAACCAACATGATGTAGATGACTTCGAGGCACAATCTGAACCTGAGGATTCATACCACACCCTCAGTCCCCATGCCTACATGAACCCGTTAGTCCATCCTCGCATGGGACAGATAGCCACTCACCAAGTATCAATGAGTACACAAGCACCGGTATCCCAATAGAGATTACCCACACCCATCTCCACCTAGTACATACCGCACGTGCAAACGCATGGGGCCACTTTCACTACATCGGCCACACACATCCAGGGTGTCACCTCACAGTTTGTGGCTAGGTAAGGAACCATACCCCTTGTTCAACAACCCACTCACTTCAACGTGCCACACCCCACAACCACAACTCTAAACATTGCTCCACAGAAACAAATGACAACCCAACAATCTCCCCAACCAACTAATCTGCCTACTGCTCAAGAGTGGGCAGAAGCAAAACAAATGATGCAAGCGTTAGCTGATGAGGTAAAGCAACTCAAAACTACCAACACTGAACAAGTTAAAGTACTGGATTTCTACCACGATGATCCAATTAGCTCTTCAGTGCCACTGTTAGCTCTACCCAAGGAAATCACACTTCCACAGCTGACCAAATACAACGAGAAGGGAAATTCGAATGCTCACTTAGTCACATTTCGATCAAAAACTCTATTGCTTCAAGCTTGGCCCCACGCAATCTTACGAGTGTTCGCTATGTCCTTAATGGGTGTAGCCTTAGAATGGTGCCGAGCCTTGCCTCGTAACTCCATATCCTCTCTAGAGGATCTGTTACATGAGTTCATTACCCGGTTTAAGTACAACCTCAAGCCTGAAGCCACACTAGATAGTCTGATACAAGTGAAACAAGCACCACTTGAGCCTGTGCAAAAGTTCATGCAACGATGGAGTGCAGCCCTTAACGAACTTCATGAGCCCATCCCTGAAAAGTATTTGCTTACGATTTTGAAGGGAGCCGTGAATGACTTTATTAAGTCAAAACTGTACTACCTAAGCACTCAAACGTTGAGCCAAGTGTTCACATAGATCAAGAACATTGAACAAGCTGTGCAAACCAGCAATGACCTTGCCTATGTGGCTTACAAGAACCAACACGTTGCCAAACAACAAACAACAACGGAAACTGTAGCCGTAAGCACAAAAATAAAAAACACTAGTACCAACCCACCTGCAACAACAGGGGCCACCTTAAGGTCCAATTTTCAACGCAAGGATCGCTCTAAGTACACACCGTTACCTGCGTGACCTTCGGAACTACTAGAGCAACTCCTTAAAGCCGGGCAAATCCAAAACAAACACGTAACAGAGAATGCTCATCACCGACATGATAGGTACTGCGAGCTACTGAGAAACCCCATCTTAGTAGCACCAAATGTTCCCCCGGTTCCACGACATTTCAAGTTAGACCAATTTTGCCATTACCACCAGATGTCTGGTCATAATACCGACACCTTCCATGCGTTAAAGGATGATCTACAAACAATGATAGAACGGGGTCAACTGAACATCAACACCCTAAATCAACCCAGCACAAACGATGCCTCCTATGTCATAAACTCCATTGGCATAGATAGTAAGCCTAAACTTGTGCAGCAACCTTTTGTGATTCGTGTGCCTCCTAGCAAGGCAAAAATCCCCTCCACCTCCACGAGCAAGAGACTTCCCATCATCACCAAGGTGCCACCTAGAGCACAGACGACACCCTTTGTGGTCAAGGTACCACCACCTCAAACATCCGCTAAGATGTTAAACTGGCCAAATGCAACGCAATCCCAAGCACTGAAGACACCCTTTGTGGTCAAAGTACCACCACAGTCGTCTGTTAAGACATTAAACTAGCATGTTGCACCAACGACAACAACCAAGAAACCTTTCATTATCAAGGTGCCACAACAGGCTAGTCAAACAACAACAACACCTCCTAAACTCCCATTTGTCATAAAAGTGCTACCACGTAATGACCCCTCACTTACCCTGAGCCCAACCATAGGAAACGTCTCAACCTCTCCTCCCTCAAGAGTCAACCTTGCCAACAACACGGATAAGCCTACCAAATGGCAGCAGAAGAGGACAAATGAACAACGAACAACACCCACAGCTGAAACAAAGGACACACCTAGTATACAACAACTGAACACTAGGGGCGCTGCCCCTAATCCCAAACAAATCAGGCCCAAGCCCTCAACCCATACAGAGGCAACCAACACAACGACAAACAACACAGACTTTGTAGCTACATTGGCCTAAGTGAAAAAAACGCTCAAACAAAAGAACACAATCATGAGCTTGTACGATTTGGTCATGGCATCATCGGCTCATCGCGAAGCCTTAGCACAAACGTTAGCATCCATTCTTGTTATAGAGGACATCCCTGCTAACATGGAATCCATCCGTGCAACGATTTCACAGCACACACCACAACGATTGGGTTCAAACACCTTAGCCTTTCGTGATGATGTAGTTAAACATAACCCTGAATGAGGGGAAGTCACAACAGCTCCATTATCGATTAGTGTACGTGTTGGGCAATGTACCATTCGCAGAGTGCACGTTGATGATGGTGCGGCAACAAACGTAGTTCTATACTCCGTCATCGACAAACTAGGCATGGCAGATGAGATCATGCCAACAGAAACCATGTGTTTAAAATCTTTCAATGGATCATGTGTCACAGTTAAGGGCACAATCAACTTAGCCTTTGTGGTAAGAGAACAATTCCCCACCAGCGCGGAATTCACTATCATAGAAGAGATGCCTAGTTTCAACATGATTCTTGGTAGACCTTGGCTAGCACAACAACGAGCCATTTCCTCACTGATACATCAACAAATCTGCCTTCCATACGAAGGTGGACAAGTCATTATACATGGCGATAACACTCCCTTTCAAGTTGACCACAACATAGACATGTCACAGGTCTTGAAAGAGGAGCCTCTTGAAGCAACACCCACAACAACAAACACAACACCTAGAGCTAAAACGCCCAAACGAGGGGTAAAAACTAAAATCCTCTCAGAGCAAACTAGGACAACTCCTAGACCATGTTCGACTAAGAAATAATCGCATAATTAAGACTCCCCTGCGGCCAAAGACATGTTTGATCTCCGCCCACTCTTCACCTTTGTTCGTTGTGCATACGTTACCTTAGTTTGTATTGTATTAGCTTACACGTTCTCTCATGGCCCGAAAAGGCCTTAAACTACCACCGTTACACATTATCTTCTATTTATTGGTGCATTTCAGTTCATGTTTTGTGCAGTTGCTATTTAATATTATTTTCTCTAGTAGCTTTTGTTTATAGGATCATACAGGCGCACACGCATGCATCCACACAGAGTAGTCCTGGCATCCACATAGAATGTCCTGGCATCATGACAGTAAACTGACACCACAGCTCGTCCTAGCATCATGATGGTAAACTGATACCACAGCTCGTCCTGGCATCATGACGGTAAATTGATACCACAGCTTGTCCTGGCATCATGATGGTAAATTGATACCATAGTTCGTCCTGGCATCATGATGGTAAACTGATACCACAACTTGTCCTGGCATCACGACGGTAAACTGATACCACAGCTCGTCTTGGCATCATGACGGTAAACTGATACCACAGCTCGTCTTGGCATCACGACGGTAAACTGATACCACAGCTCATCTTGGCATCACAATAGTAAACTGATACCACAACTCGTCCTGGCATCACGACGGTAAACTGATACCATAGCTCGTCCTAGCATCATGACGGTAAATTGATACCACAGCTCGTCCTAGCATCACAACGGTAAACTGATACCACAGCTCATCCTGACATCACAATGGTAAACTGATACCACAGCTCGTCCTGGCATCATGATAGTAAACTGATACCACAACTCGTCCTGGAATCATGATGATAAATTGGTACCACAGAGTGACAATAAACTAGCACCTATCTAGCATGACAGTAAACTGCCACAGTCACATTTGCCAGAGTCCGCTAAGACTAAAAACTGGTTTGCCTCTTCATGGTCCGCCAAGACTAGAAACTGGTAATGTACCGTCTGCCACGACGCAAAATGGGAAATGTCCAATGGGTCATAACATAAAACTAACCCATGATAGTCAGCTACGACTATAAACTGGCAATTTCATCTCTACATTCAAACTTTACTAGAATCGCTGCATTGCTCGCCATCGGCTGATCCTAACAACATTGCTGCCATTTATATACAGTGCCTGAAATCCCATATGGTGCCTTCGTTTCATCAATAGCTATTTAATTCTAAGCTTGCTTATGCACTCATGGTTTTCTTGTCTTCTTGGAGTTGTGTTTGCAGGATGATACTCAAAGGTGTTCGTACAAGAATGCACTTCGTCATAAGCAGCAAGGTGAGACGTTGTTCACAATACACGAGACAAGACTAATCAAGCCATTCACTAGTACATCTCTCGTGACATATCCCACCTATCCCTCAATATCTTTTACTTCGTTACATCTCGAACGCACCCGATATAGCCTGAAACACTGAACATATTTTTGCATATTGTGCCACTCTTAAGTAATTGCAACCCACAACATGGCATTTGAACATGTGTAAAAAAAGAAAAAAAAATGGACGACAGTTGCCTCGAAAGCAAACGATCATGTCTAAAATGATCAAGTAACAACCCGTTGCATGGCTTTGGCTCTCCACCAACAGGTTCCCCCTAAACACTAAACAAGGGCCCTGTTCCTCCAAAGAACGCAACACATCATCACGTGGCTTTGGTTCTGCCAACAAGTCCTCTTGAACACAAAGTAAGAGTCTTGCACCGCCAAAGGACGTACACTTCATGCTTTGATCCCAAGAAGATAAGCATGACCCGCACACACACCCGGATATCCTCTTTACGACGCACTAGCCCTTCATTGGTTACCAATCCCTACAGTTTTCATTTCCCTATCAAATACAAATTTCACTTCCCCAATTCTATGTACTACTGAACACCGTATGATAACGTCTAGCCAGGTGGCATAGGACAATGTCTCTGTCAAGTTGCTTATGGTGTTTTGCACTTCTTTGTCGACGCTTCTCGGGTCGATTCCTCCAAGCGTCAACAAAGAGGGGCCAATGAAACACCACAAAATTCTGAGCTTAGTACTTTTTCAACAAGAATCGAGCTAAGTCATGATGTTCCCCAGCATGACTAAAGCTTGAGGGCCCCACAAACAGCTTCAAGCAGAGTTGGACTCAACAAGGACCAATTCTCTGGTACCCGCCGATGACCACGACAACATCTGCTATCAAATGTGGAAACTTTGGAGCTCAAGATACTTAGTCCTCACTAAGTATGCATTCTCAGCGTATACGCCCAATAGATACAGCGTATACGCCCAACGTATACGCCTAGCACACATTCACAGCGTATATGCCCAGCGTACCCAACCTCACATGTACACTCAGCATGTGTGACTGACGTATACGCCCGGTATGCAACCTCTGAAGACAATCATCCTTGCATCCACCAGGGCTATTCGTCTGCCTTGTGTCAGAGTCACAACTGCGTTAGACCGATGCATTGTAACTTTCATTTCACAATAATATTGCTACATTTCTTTGCTAAAATTTATTACAGTTTTTCATTCATAATTTTATGTTTACTGCTTACGCTCCTGTACGTTTATGCTCCGTTTTACATTCGTTACACCGTTTACGTATAACCTAGCGTACAGTATATTAGTGTACGTTCGGGGAAATCCTTACCTGATCTGTGTGCGGACCACTTAAGGTACTCTGCCTTCATTAATTCCAGCTAGCCCTCAAGTGAAGGTAAGGTCTTCTATGTGTGTCCAGAGATCTTCAGGTCTCTGTTTCGTTCCAGCCGGAGACCGACGATTTCAGACGGTACAGATGTCATTATACCACTCTCCCACATGAATGGCACTAACTATGGCTATAGATGCATCTTTGATGATTTGCGTGATACGTGCGATGCAATTTGCTAAAAAGGTGGGTAATGCGTTGAACATGCTAGGCATGATACTAAGGGCTAACATGGCTACTATGTCGATAATAACATTTTCATTTTAGGGAATATGTTGGATATTGACAATTGCAAAGTGTTGAAGTAGGTGCTTTGCTAGGTCACAATAAGGCTGTAAGTGTTATGCCTTACTGTTGGCACACTGGGCCATTTTTCGGAACAGTAAGGAATTATATTATTTACTTTAAAAGCTTTGGTGAAGAACGTGCTTAAAATTATGAGTAATGCAAAAAAAATCACTGGAAAGGTCTCAAATTAAAAATCCCTATGAACTATTGTTAAGCTCAATTTTATATTTGGCCTTGCCTTGCAAAAATCTAGAAAGCTTGATTCCCAAACTCTGTCGGAAAGCTTCAGTTTCCAAAATAGTCAGGGCGGCAATAGAAGTGCTCTCTTCGTAGAAATCCTTCTTGAAGGGATCGTACTCAATCTGCGAATGATCTAGAGCAGGAATAGGCTCAATCTTCTTCTTATAATCGGGCACAACCAGATTATCATCGGAATCGTACTCGAGATGGCCCTGGGCAATGTCGACGACCTTGGCGGCAGCATAAACCTCCTAGTCAGAATCATATCCAGCATTCAAGGCATCCATTTCTTCCTGGATTCCCGCCATGAACGCATCCAGCGGATCCACTTCTCCATCGTCGTCGTCTTCATGGCCATCATTGTTGTTCTTGTCGTCACCATCATTGTTAATATTGATGTTGCTGAAACCCTCGGTGTACTCGATCTCGTCCAGGACGTGACCTTTGAAGTGGTCATCGGGGGCTCTGGTCAGTGACGGAATGTATAGATGCCACTGCGATTTCATGGATTCGAACCCTGGAATCGTAGAATCGGCCAAGGGACTCGGCCTGTTTATGCCGAAACCCTTGTATCCGAACTTGTGCTTCGACATTCCAACCCTCATTGTTTCACGACAAATCTGCAGAAATGACCGTCTCTGTTCCGCGTGAAGGTCTGGCTGCAATCGCACTGTAAGAAAAATCTATGGGCTGAGAATAAAGGCTGCAAAGAAAATAGCTCCAGCGACGGGTGCGTTTCCAGCTTACCACTGTGACTTCCAATACTTTGTTGTAGAGATTTTCTAGCTACTACCTTGCCAAACAAGCCTGGGCTTTCCCAAGGAATGCATTTCAAATTTTTTTTAGGTGGTAATCATAAATGTCATTCACTCCTGGAACCTGCAATTCGAAACAGCAGCCATACCCGATGCTGATGCATTCAATATCGCATACCAGTCCACTGAACACGGCAACAAAGACACAAAGGCACACTAAGACATGCGTCAAGAGATATTTTGGGCCGATGCCGGTAAATCAGAGTTGCAGTTCATCAAAAATAAAATTTTAAATGGTCTGGTGATTAATTCAGCAATATCACAATATCACATATGCTAATAGTGTGAAGCCCTGGTTATAAACTGACCTTTTAATTTAATTATTCCAAGGCTTCAAAACATTATTTTTCAAACATTATTATATAAGTTACTACCCATAAAATATTTGTAATATTTATTAATGTTAGCATAAATTCCTCCTAACTTTATGTATAACTTCCTAACTACATAACTTCCTCCTAACTAGATGGGTAAGTTGTAACCTCCTTACTTGGGAGAAAAGTTAGCTAGGATATTTTGGAATGTAACTACCTTGTGAACCTTATAAAAGGGCTTCAGGGGAAAGAAGATTAGGAGGGGAATCACACTTTTGGAGAAGACACTTGATACATCACACTTTGGAAGGTTACTAGCTAGCACTTGGGCTCTCACTTGGAGACACACTTTGAGTCTTGGGAGAAGAGCATTTGTAAAGAAGAAAGTGTGAAAGATTGCTTGTAAGATGACTTGCTAAAGAAAGGATTTCAGCCTCTTTGTCATGGTTCTATGAGTTATGCTTATTATTATTTTTATTTTGTTTAAATTGTTTAGCTAGTGGTTTAGATAGTATCATCCTTGGCAAGTAATTTTGGGATTTTTAGATTGCTCTTATTGTTCTTGTTGCCCGATAGAAAATTTCTGTTAAAATTTTATCATAGAAGCACTTGTGTTTAAAAGCCTTAAGAGTGTTTTAGTAGTAAATTTTATTATTGTACAACATATAAGAACTGCTATTGAGATCGTTGTAAGAGAGCCTTTGCTTGTAGTCATGCCATTGAACGATTCAATAGTTAAGAGGGTTTAGAAAATATTTGGTATTTTGATGGGACCAGAATATCTTCTGTTTATCTTTAAAGTGAATCTCCATGGTATTTTAATCAGAAATTGTCAAGTCTTTTGAAGGTTCTGTTGAATGCAATTGTTGACGTCCATTATCTAGCCAAAATGGAGTCTCGTACGTGATAGTTTACGCAATAATTTTTTGGTAGCATAGTAGGATTGTCTTGAAGAAATTGCTTATTTGAGCCTCGGAAGTTTGAACAATTCGTAGATATTGAATTTGGGATAGCTTTATTGCGAAGTGTTTACTCACGTCATTTTACCTTGTTTAAATATTTGGGGTCTACACAAATCTACTTTCTTTTCTGTCTTTTTCCATCGAATCTTGCTCTATTTCTAGTTTTCTTGTGGTACTATCTCTTTCTCTGGGGAAAATTAGAAGTAGATTCGCAGAGTTGTGCTCAAATGTTTTTGCAAAATTTTATTTGTTACAAGTAGGTATTATAAGGACCGCGTAGACTAGGTAATTAAACAAAATAGGAACTCTCAACAACTCACATTACTTGGCAAAGTTGGCTGAATCTCTTTAAGATAAGTCATTCGTAGTTCACACACAATGCAATCGTTTCATTTTTCACAACCGCATGTTGCAACAGCACACACACATACTCACATTAACTACTGAGTTTATTTGGAGGTATTTGGGCCTTGGTGTTGCCAGAGACCAGTAGGCACCTAAATCCTATTCAAGGACACTCATTGGCGGTCGTGTCCCAAACGGTCGCCAACAGTTCTTTTGGCGCTAGAAGAAGGGCTGAAAATTTAGCCTCCAAGTTCATAAGCCTTATAATTTTAGCACATCAACCATTCTTTGCTACTATAAAGGCTTAGGAAGTTAAGCACTATTTTTAGTTCATGACCAAGAAGATTGATAGTTTGGAAAGTTTAAAAGTTTCAAAAGATATTCTAGATTCTAAGACTGATTCTTCATCAAAAGAAGAAAAGGAAGTTTTTGAATTGGCAACAAGTAGTGGAGTGAAAACTAGAAGATCAAGAAGATCACCCATTGTATCTGATTTATCGATTTGTAAGAGAAGATCTAGAAAGTGTAAGAGTTCAATTATCCAACGGAATAGGATGGCAAATCCTTGGCAAAGAGTTACACCCTTAGGATTTCAAAATTACAATGATATTCCTAAGGTAGTTTACAAATATTTGCCTGAGCCTTTCATTCCTGGAAAAGCTTATTTAGCTGAAAAATATATTCACATGTTTGAGTTAGCTTTAGCTCATGCAAATATTCAACATGAAGATCAAGCTTGTAGGTTGTTTGTATCAAATCTAAAGGATATGGCTCAGATTTGGTATTCAAACTTACCAAGTAATAGTATTACAAGTTGGGATGACATGAAGAATCTTTTCTTGGCCCAGTTTGGTAATCAATTAGATCAACAACAACTATACTGTGGGCTGATACAAGCTAAGCAAGGAGTTAAAGAGTCAATTAGAGATTTTAACATCAAGTTTCAACGAATTTGTGGACTCTTTCAAAGACAATATAGGCCATCAGAAGAAATGCTTAAAGAAACTTATCTTAAGGCTGTCAACCCCAACATTTCAATTTGGTTAAGGAGAACTCCAAACTTAACTACACTAAATGACTACTTTAGTGAAGCTATACAGTTAGAAAAATAGTTGAACTTGAATCCTGAAGAAAATATTGCAATTCAAAAAAGAGAAGAAAGAGTTATGATTCCTATGCAAGATTTTGCTCAATTTAAAGCTTTACCAGGTCCATCTCATGTTAAGATAGAGCAAGAACATGAAAGAGTAGGATCTGAAAAAGGACAATTAATGAGAGATATGTCTAACAAAATAGTGAAGCTTGAAAAAGCTTTGGCAAGAGTTAATATCAAGGAAGAAAGGAAAAGTAGAAAGCATAAACATCAAGACACTAAGTTAGCAGAAGATGAGGATGAAAGTGACCTTATTATGTCCAACTTTCTTGATATTGAATCTAATAATGAGTTATCTAGTGTTCACTATGCAAGTAAATCTTCTAGCAATGGATCAAGTGATACTTCTTCTCTATCAAGTTTTTAAGAAGATATGTCATTAGATGAAGAATGCAATAACAATGAGGAAAATGGATATAGTCTCCGATCAAAAGAAAGACTAACTACTTCTAGACCCCCAAATGTTATTACTGATCCATCTACTAAGAGAAAAGCTTTTGAGCCAAATAGAAGAGATAAGAATAAAGGTAAAGACAATCAAGTAGAGAAAAGTACTTCAAATTAGTCTTTTAATAAATGGATAAGGAAACCAAGCTTTATTGGTGATGGAGAGTATGATTTGATTGAAGACCTTAAACATGTCAAGGCCAATATTAGCCTTTATCAGTTGCTTCAAATAGGAGATCAGCAAAGAAAGACCTTAGAGTTCATTAAAGGTAAAAGAAGAGTTAGAGAATCAGAGTTAAGTTATGTGTCTAATAATGATGAGAAATTAAAGACCTCGTATGATAAGGAAGCTCCTCCTTTTCTTTTGACAATGAAATGAAAGGATAAATACTTACATAATTCTTTGGTTGATTCTAGAGCTACGTCTACTATAATGCCATTGTCTATATGTAAGAATCTTGGTTTGATTCCTAAAAAATCAATTAAAAAGATTGTTCAAGTGGATAAAAGTAGAGTGAAGATTGTGGGTCAATTACCAAATGTTCTATTGGAAATTGCTTCTAAACATCGCATTAGAAGTAGAGTAACTATTCAAGTGGTAGATATACCAGATTCACATAGTCTCTTATTGAGTAGAAGTTGGAGTAAGAACTTCTCAGGTTACATATCCACAAATTATTCTCACATGTGGCTATCTTGGAAAGGATAACCAAATCATATATATATCTATAGCGAACCTTTGATGATAGATAATATTACTTCAAATGAAAAAAGTAAAATGGTTGAAAAAGGAGGTGTTGAAAACAAAATTTGTACACTCCAAGAAAGTTATAGTCCTGAAAAAGAATAGTCAAAGAAAGAGGATAAATGGGAGTTATACTTTGATGGTTCGTGCAATTCAAAAGGTGCAGGAGTTGGTATAGTTATATTCAAGAATGGTTCACCTGAAATTCTCAAAGCAATNAGAATAGCTCTAGACAAAAAGATCAGAGTAATCACTATAAAAGGAGACTCAAGATTAGTTTGTGAACAAGTAAAGGGTAACTGTGTAATAAAGAGCTCATTCTTGAGACCTTATAAGCAACTTGCTTGTAAGATGTTAGATCAGTTCCAACATTGCCAAATAGAGCATATAAACAGAGCAGAGAATCTTATAGTAGATGATTTGGATATGCAGCTTCAACATTGGATATGCCAATAATAGAAAATTACAAAAATGTAATGGTTGAGGAAGAACATCAGCCATCAGTACCAGATAATATAAGACATTTACAAGTATTTGAAGATGATGATCAAGTACTAAGATTTATGAAAAATAAACAAGAATTTGAGGGTTAAGTGATACCTGAAACATCATCAAATTCCAAAGCTAATTTCATTCCAAAAAGGATGATTGACTTGGAACATGAGTTGAAGAAAAATTTACTTACCAGAAAGGATATACATAACTCAGATAGTCAAGCTTTCACGGTAGTGAATTTTGGATTAGACAAGATGCCAAAGATGTTGAATGTTACAAAGGAAAGAGATTTGAGTTTCAAGAAAAAATTGTTAACATGTCTAAGAAATAATTTGGACAATTTTGCTTGGTCTTATGATGATCTTAAAGCTTTTAGGCAAGATGTGATGACACATAAAATTCCTTTAATAGAAGGTTGTAAAATAGTCAAGTAAAAATAAAGGAAATTTAATCCATCATTTGAACCAGCTATGGAAGCCAAAATCAAGAAGTTGTTACAAGCACGAATCATATATCCAATACGATATTCAACATGGCTTTCTAATCTTGTTCCCGTGAGGAAGAAAAATGGTGATATAAGGCTTTGTGTAGACTTTAGAAATCTGAATGATGCCTCAAAAAAGGATAAGTATCCACTTCCAAGAATTGATGAGATGCTGATTAAAGTCTCAGGTTGTCAAGTATATTCTTTCTTATATGGTTTTTCAGGATATAATCAAATAGTGGTAGATAAAAATGATAGATACAAAACATCATTTATCACCAAATGGGAAAATTTCGCTTATCAAAGAATGCCATTTGGATTGTCAAATGCTGGAGCTACTTTCCAAAGAGCAATGGATTTAGCATTCAAGGACTTATTAGGAAAATTTGTGGTGGTTTATTTGGATGATATTACAATATTCTCAAAGAAGAAGGAAAATCATATAAATCATCTCCAGCAAGTTTTCGACAGATGTCGTGAGTTTGGCATTTCAGTAAATCCTAAGAAGTGTATCTTCGGGGTTAAATCCGGAAGCCTATTAGGCCATGTGATATGTCAAGAAGGAATTGTCATAGACAATTCCCGAATTTAAGCAGTACAGAATATTGAGCATCCCACAAGTAAGAAATCTCTTAGATCTTTCTTTGGGAAGATAAACTTTGTAAAAAAGTTCATCCTCGGGTTTACTGAAATTACCAAACCTTTGATGCATATGCTAAAAAAGGATGTTCGAGTAGAGAAAACACCAAAGTCAGAGAGAGCTTTATTAGAAATCAAAAAGGCTATACAAGAGGCTCCATATTTGGTAAAGCCCAAGCTTAAAGAAGATTTTTGGTTATATTCTTTTGCTTCGAATGATTCTATCGTTGCTGTTTTGACACAAAGGGATAGTGAATGTCAAGATAAACCAATTGGATTTTTTGGGTATCAGTTGAAAGGTTCAGAGTTAAATTATTTAGACTTAGAGAAACAAGCTTTCGCAGTCATTAAAGCACTTCAGCATTTTAAATATTATTTGGAAAGTTCATTAGTCCATATTATGCTAATTGAACCTGCAGTTAAGAAATTCCTATCCCACAATGAGATTGGACTGAAAAGAGGAAAATGACTTATAAAGTTGCAAAGTTTCAGATTTTTATTAGAAATATGCAAAACAATTAAGGGAATGGGATTAGCTAAGTTAATGACTAGAGAAAGTGAAGTATGCACACTTGACACTCATGAAGAGAATTGGTATGATGATATTTTCAAATTTCTTAGTACAAGGAAAATCCCAAATAATTTAACTGTAAGCCAAAAGAGAGCTTTCTTCAAATGAGCACGAAGATTTGTTATTAAAGATGGTATATTATATAGAAAGGCTTTTCAGGGAGTTTTATTGGAATGTGTTCATAATGATCAAATTAGTTTCATTTTGAAACAATTTCATGATCATTTGAATTTATTTTATGAATCCCCTAAGTCAACTATGCAACATATACTTCGATATGGATATTATTGGCCTTCCACGTATCAAGACATTAGTTCAAAAATTCAAAAATGCTATAAATGTCAAATTCATGGGCCCAAGATTAAAAGGGCTAGAGCCCCTTTAAAGCCAGTAGTTGCAGATAGACCATTTTAGCAATGGGGTTTGGATTTTATTGGTACAATTACTCCTTTAAGAGCTGGACACAAGTTTATTCTCACAGCTACTGATTATTTCACTAAATGATTTGATGCAAAGGCTCTGAAAGGAAGTTCAGCATCAGACGTGATTAAGTTTTTAAAGGACCACATTCAAGTAGATTTGGTCTACCCGAAGTGTTAGTGTTAAATAATGGTCCTCCCTTCAAATCTGAAGAGTTTATCAGATGGGCATCTAAAAAATCCATTTTCTTATTTTCCTCATCAAATTATTATCCTCAAGGAAATGGCCTAGCAGAATCCACCAATAAAAAGCTTATAGCTTATATCAAGAAATCGATGGATGGGAATCCAGGAAATTGGATCGATTATCTACAATCCGTGTTATGGTTAGATCGAATTAGATTCAAGAAAGCTATTGGGACGTCACCATATAACTTAGTTTATGGTTTGCTAGCAAGAATTACAAATAAGATTGTAAGCTCAGCTTCTGAATTTGTACAAAGATATAGCGAAAAAGCTGATAAAGATAGAAGTTTCATGACTTTACTTATTAAAAGAGAAGTTGAAGTAAATAAAGCAAGGGATAATTTTTTATAGAATACCTCTCAAGTTAAAAGATGGTTTGATAGGAAAGCTTTGAAAAGAACTTTCAAGATAGGGGACCTTGTCCTATTATGGAATATGAAGAAACCAAATAAGTTTACCCTGACATGGATTGGTCCCTTTCAAATTACAAAGCAATTGTCAGAGAATACTTACAAATTATCAACTTTGGATGGCATGAAATTGCAATTTCCATATAATGTTTTGCATATAAAACATTATTTGGGACAATTGCATACAGCTTGAAGATGTCATTACACAAAATAATATATGTATATACCATTAGATAAATATTACTAAAAATATAGTATCAATTAATACGTTTAATTATGCTTTATTTAGATTAGAAAATAATTTTCCTTCAAGTGAGGCAAGTGGAAGCCTACAAGTGAAACAAGTGAAAATCTACAATTGTGACAAGTGGAGAAGGTGACTCATCCACTACTTGGTGAGGATTGTGACAAATGGTTGGAATGCCTAAAAATAAGGAAGCTTGGTTGAAGACTCTTGGATGGGAAATTCAAATTTTTAGCACCTCTATAAAGAGGGGTAAGTTGCCTAAAATTTCATCATCTTTCAATTCATGTTGAGTAGTGAAAGTTAGAGAGAGCTAATGGAGTTTGAGAAAGCAATGAAAAAGCCTTTTATTCCATATGTGATGGGATGTTGCCCTGAGCATGTATTGAAGGCTTACCTAAAGGCTAGATCTTGTGGAGCTCCAAAAGAGTGTCCTTTTATAGCTTGGTTGTCTGATGAATTTTCTTTTCTCACTAGAGGTTTGGATATAGAGTCCAATGTTTGGGGGCAATATCAAGATTGATCCAAAGAAGAAGAAAAAGGAGAAGAGCAAACAACTAATGAAGAATCATCATGGGGATGGGGATAAGCTTTTGTCTCCCAAGAGGAAAATGAAGGCCCTAATGGAGAAGAACAGAAGAGCTCCTCTAAAAAATAAAATGAGAAAAGTGCTGAAGAGAAAGCTCCAGTAGATCAAGGTGAGAGCTCCACCAAGCCAGAGAGCAACAGAATCACCTTCATCAAATCAGAAATTTCCTATGAAACAGTTAGATAGATGAGGATTCCCACAAGGGTGACCCTCACAATTCAATTTCCATCCCAAGAATAGTCTATGAAGGAATTGATGATGTATAGTTTGTTATTTTCCTTAGGAATGAGGTTTTTGTCCCATCATACCTTATGTTAAATGGGAATTTTCCTCAAAAAAAGATTTTTTTTTACTGTAAAAATTCAATGGAAGTTTTAGTATGTTTCAGTTTTAAAGTGAGGCTGCATAAATTTCTTTAAGCTTTTAAGGGGGCAGAAATGTTGGCACATTGGGCCATTTTATGGAACAGTAAGGAATTATATTATTTATTTTAAAAGCTTTGGTGAAGAACATGCTTAAAATTATGAGTAATGCAAAAAAAAAATCACTGGAAAGGTCTCAAATTAAAAATCCCTGTTAATCATTGTTAAGCTCAGTTTTATATTTGGCCCTACTTTGCAAAAATCCAGAAAGCTTGATTCCCAGACTCTGCCGAAAAGCTTCAATTTCCAAAACATTCAGGGTGGAAATAGAAGTGCTCTCTTCATAGAAATCCTTATTGAAGGGATCGTACTCAATTTGCGAATGATCCAGAGCAGGAATAGGCTCAATCTTCTTCTTATCATTGGGCACAACTAGATTATCATCAGAATCGTACTCGAGATGGCCCTAGGCGGTGTCGACGACCTTGGCGGCAGCATAAACCTCCTGGTCAGAATCATATCTAGCATTCAAGGCATCCATTTCTTCCTGGATTCCCGCCATGAATGCATCCAGCAGATCCACTTCTCCATCGTCGTCGTCTTCATGGCCATCATTGTTGTTCTTGTCGTCACCATCATTGTTAATATTGATGTTGCTGAAACCCTCGGTGTACTCGATGTCGTCCAGGACGTGACCTTCGAAGTGGTCGCCGGGGGCTCTGGTCGGCAACGACATGTACAGATGCTGTTGCGATTTGATGGATTCGAACCCTGGAATGGTAGAATTGCCCAGGGGACTAAGCCTGTTTATGCCAAAACCCTTGTATCTGAACTTAAGCTTTGACATTCTGACCCTCACTATTTCATGACAAATTTGCAGAAATGACCGCCTTTGTCCCGCTTGAAGATCTGGCTGCAGTCGCACTACAAGAAAAATCCACGGGCTGAGAACAAAGGCTGCAAAGAAAATAGCTCCAGCGACGGGTGCGTTTCCAGCTCACCGCCGTGAATTCCAATACTTTGTTGTAGGGATTTTCCAGCTGCTACCTTGCCAAACAGGACTAGGCTTTCCCAAGGAACGCATTTCAAATTTTTTTAGGCGGTAATCACAAATGTCATTCACTCCTAAAACCTGCAATCTGAAACAGCAGCCATGCCTGATGCCGATGCATTCGATATCGCATACGAGTCCACTGAACGCGACAACAAAGACACAAAGGCACACTAAGACAGGTGTCAAGAGATATTTTGGGCCAATACCGGTAAATCAGAGTTGCAGTTCATCAAAAATAAAATTTTAAATGGTCTAGTGATTAATTCAACAATGTCACAATATCACATACGTTAATAGTGTGAAGTCTTGGTTATAAACTTACCTTTTAATTTAATTATTCCAAGGCTTCAAAACATTATTTTTCAAACATTATTATATAAGTTACTACCCATAAAATATTTGTAATATTATATTAAATATTTATAATATTATATTAAATATTTGTAATATTTATTAATGTTAGCATAAATTCCTCCTAACTTTATGTATAACTTCCTAACTACATAACTTCCTCCTAACTAGATGGGTAAATTGTAACCTCCGTACTTGGGAGAAAAGTTAGCTAGGATATTTTGGAATGTAACTACCTTGTGAACCTTATAAAAGGGCTTCAGGGGTAAGAAGATTGGGAGGGGAATCACACTTTTGGAGAAGACACTTGATACATCACACTTTGGAAGGTTACTAGCTAGCACTTGGGCTCTCACTTGGAGACACACTTTGAGTCTTGGGAGAAGAGCATTTGTAAAGAAGAAAGTGTGAAAGATTGCTTGTAAGATGACTTGCTAAAGAAAGGATTTCAGCCTCTTTGTCATGGTATTGTGAGTTATGCTTATTATTATTTTTATTTTGTTTAAATTGTTTAGCTAGTGGTTTAGATAGTATCATCCTTGGCAAGTAATTTTGGGATTTTTAGATTGCTCTTATTGTTCTTGTTGCCCGATAGAAAATTTCTGTTAAAATTTTGCCATAGAAG
>MNCI01002996.1:443695-474029 GCA_015680685.1 Gnetum montanum
TATTTCCATCGAATCTTGCTCTATTTCTAGTTTTCTTGTGGAACTATCTCTTTCTCTGGGGAAAATTAGAAGTAGATTCACAGAGTTTTGCTTAAATTTTTTTTGCAAAATTTTATTTGTTACAAGTAGGTATTATAAGGACCGTGTAGACTAGGCAATTAAACAAAATAGGAACTCTCAACAACTCATAGTACTTGGCAAAGTTGGTTGAATCTCTTTAAGATAAGTCATTCATAGTTTACACACAATGCAATCATTTCATTTTTCACAACTGCATTCCGCAACAGCACACACACATACTCACATTAACTACTGAGTTTATTTGGAGGTATCTGGGCCTTGGTGTTGCCAGAGACCAGCAGGCACCTAAATCCTGTTCGAGGACACTCATTGGCAGTCACATTCCAAATGGTCACCAACACTTACAGGTGTAAATCTCTATTACCTAGTTGACCAATAATTGTGAGTCACCTTGAATCACTATGTGTTGGATCCCTAGGTCGAGTGCTATAAGGATACCTTGGAGGAGACCTTTGTATTCAACCACTTTGTTAGTGCAAGGAAATGCAAAATGATATGCGAAAGGTCAGATCTCCTTGGAGGAAAATGTGATAATAGTAATGTAACTACTCCCTCGAGAGGTTGAAGCTCCATCAAAATGCAGAAGTGCCTCATAGTTTTCATGCACTTGGCTAACAGTACTAACGTGCTCATCCTAGAATTCAGGGTCTATGGTTGCTTGATCATTTACAGGTGATGCCGTGAGTTGTGTAGCTATAGCTCGACTTGTGTGATGTAATGAAAGTCAAACTCCACTGTTATTGCTTTCCACCATGCAATGCAACTGCTCTTGTAGATATTTATCATTATGGCTCGAAGTACGTTGTTTTTCCAAATGATGTTAACTTGGCTGTAGAAGAGGTAATGCCTCCACTTCTTTAGTGAGAAGACTAGGGAAAGGTAATACTTTTTCACATTATTGTATTTCACCTCATGGCCTACTAATGCATGGCTTAGGTAGTAAACTGGGACCTTTGCACCATCATCTTGCTTTTGGAAAAGCAAAGAAGTAATGAACATGTTAGAAATGGCAAGGTAGATGTAAAAAGGTTTATCTCCTTACGGAGGGTGAACCATAGGTAATTGTGCCAGCTATTACTTAAGGTTGTCAAATTCTTGTTGTCACTGAGCAACCCACTCGAAGTGGAATCCCTTCTTGGCTAGATGTTGCATTGGCTATAGCTTGTTGGTTAACTAGGCAATAAACCTGTTTATAAATTGTATTCTACCTTGACACCCTTATAGCTTCTTAAGGTTGGCTGGTAGTGCTAAGCTAGTTATGGCCTTAACCTTGTTAGGGTCTACGCATATTCCTGCTTCAGATACTACAAAGTCAAGAATCTAGCCTATTTTAACATGAAAAACACACTTCTTTGGGTTTATCTTAAGCTTGTGTCTTAGGCAGCATTTAAGCACTAGGTCTAGATCATGTGCGTGGTTGTGGACCACTTTGGACTTAATGGAAACGTCATCTATGTACTCATTGAGCACACTAAGCATGTAATCGCTAAAAATGTATGTCACTACATATTGATATGTTGCTCCTACGTCCTTCAGCCCAAAAGGCATCATGATGTAGCAAAACGTACCTCAAGGGATCATGAAGGTTGTACTGAGTTGGTGCTTAGGGTTGATTGTAATCTAGTTGTAGCCCAAGAAATTATCCATGAAGGACAACAAGGCATACCTAACCGTGGTATCAATTAGTTGATCGATATTGGGCAATGAGAAGTCATCTTTGATGGTTGCCTTGTTTAAGTCTTGAAAGTCTATGCAAATGAGTACAATCCTATTTTTCTTAGGCATAATTATGATGTTGGAGACCTATTTTGCATAGTTAGCAACTCAAATGAAACCAACCTTGTAACGCTTGGTGATTTCGTCACAGACTACCAACACCACCTTAGGCCTAACCTTGCATGCTTTCTACTTAATTGGTTTAATGCAGGGATCAAGGATGATGTTGTGTTGGACTAGCAAAGCATCTAGGCCTAGCATGCCCTCATATGACCATGCAAATGCTTTGATGTTATCATCAAGCACCTTAGCCATGTCTTGAGCATGTTGGGGCTCAAGCGAGGAACTTATTTTTAGCATTTTTTCCTCGCTGCTAGGTGAAGCCATAGGGATCTCGACAAGGGAATCCTCTTTGACATCCCCTATCTCTAGATCGAGAGCATTAACTAGATGGTCATGCCAGTCTAGTGGTGCTTCAATGAATGCTATGTATTTGTTGTGGGCTATAGGCTCAAGGCCTAGGCAATGAGGGTCAATGCATTGCTAAATGTCACCATGAGGCCCCATGAGGACCAAAGGTAAGAAGATTTTCTCATGTGTGGCCATGTCATGTTCCTACAAAAGTAAACCAAAAAATGTTAAGTGGCACATGTTTTACCTAGTTACTATGCACAAATGAAAGAAAGTAATCATGTAGAAATTTTCCTAAGTATGCATGTAAATAGAAATGAGAGGTAAACATGTTGGTGCTAGTTTTAGATCTTAGTGGATCACAAATGCACCAAACATGTCGTTCTAGCATGGGCTAGTCATGCTCGGGAGTGGAATTGACTAGTGCATTGGTAAGGCAACAAAGAATTGCAATTTTGGGCTAAGTATGACTAACTACCCTCTCACCCAACTATGCTCTCCACTCAGCATTTGGTTGGGAGCATAGTCCTAGGTTGGTGGATCATTAAATGACCCCAAGAGGGTATATAGACATGGTTTTACCATGGTAACTTGTCATTTTTTCCATTTCACCATGACATTAGTTTTGCTACTACTTTTGCCATTGCTGTTAGTGGAGAGCGTGGTTGGGGGAAAGATGATGTAGTGGAGTGAACACTTGCACCTAGGGTTGGCAAACGTTGTTGAGGGGGAGAGGACATTAGGCCATCTACCGCAAGAATTTGTTGAAGAGAGGAGGCCATCTACATCAACTAGGTACACTAACTACGCTTTCCCCCATTTGCTGATTTTTCATTTATTTTTGTGATTTCTTGAGGGTTTTGGGGCTTTAGAGAGCATAGTCCTATGTGCCTTGCCTATGCGCCCTGCTGTGGTAGCAGCTGCTACAACCGCATGTTGTTCTAGTGTAGCGTGGCAGTGGGAAGGGTTCCTGCAGTGGAGTGTCTGTGCATCTATGTTTTTCTTTTTCTCTCTCTCTTTTTTTTGTGTTTTTTTGCCTATTCTAGGGCAATGTGGGGTTATGGCTGTGCATGGGCCTTGGGGTGCTGCATGGGTTTTGCGGATGTCTACAAGGTTGAGGTGTGCATGGGGAGTTAGGGCCTCGCATACATCATGTGTTGCAACATGGCCGCAGAGGCTAGGGTTATCACTGCGCGCTGTGGCATAGCCGCAAGGACCATGGTTGTTCTTGCATGGAAAGAAGGGCTTAGGGTCCATGGGATTTAAGGCCACATGGCTACCATTGTGTGTTGTGCAGTGCGATAATAACTTGCGTGGAGGTTTTAGTAGTGATGATGGAGGAGGACAAGGTAGAAAGTTTGCTTTGGCATTGATTCTACATGTGTTTCTACCATGGTTTGTGGTCAGTCCTTAGAAGAAACTTTTGGGGGTGTGAGGCCTAGAACCCTATGCACTATGCATTGTAGCATGGTTGTAGGGAGTATGGCCATGAAGGACGTTAAAATTCTAGCCACAATTAGGGGTGCACCTATTGTGCAGGGGTTTTAGGTACTGTGGGGTTTAGGGTCGGGCGCAAGCTAGGGCACATGTGTAGGTTGGGGCTTGGGATGCGCAGGGGGCTGGGGTTTAGGCCTTTGCACCTCATAGCAACGTTGCAGGTGTTCCTATAGTAGCAGGGGCGTAAGGGCAAGCTTTGTGAGGTAGGGTCTGTTGCATTTTTTTTAAGGTGTAGGGTTGCCTCAAGTTGCTACTATAGGGATTGGGGCTACCATTGTGGTCTGTAGCTTGACCATAGAGGCCATAGTCATAGTTGCATGCCAAAAAATAGCCACAGGGACTGTGACTGTGATCAATGTTAGGGCTTGTGTGCATCCTCTTTTTTTGTGGGTAGTAGCAGAGGTGTGACTTATCGTAGTGGCAGGGAAAAGTGGGTTTTTGGGCACAACGTTGTGGGGAGACTATGCTCTCCATGACCATGAGACTACATGAAGAGTGTAGCCTTCATCGACAGTGCTTGGAAAAATGTATGGTTAAGAGTTAGCAAAATTTTATAGTTTTTGGAACTATGCTCTTCACTGAGGTAGTCTGAAGTTAGAAAAAAAATTTCATTTTTTGGACTACGCTCTCCATTGAGGTAGTCTAGAGTTAGTAAAATTTTTGCCCAAAGTTTTGTTAACTATGCATGATGCTAAACTTGCAAAATGTAGCATTAAGCCTATAAAAACATGCTATACCCCAATGAGTGCCAGGCGCATCAAACAAGTTAAGCAATGTTCTACACCTAAGGGGCCCTAGAGTGTATTACCAAAATTGCATTTTTGTTAATTTATGTTAATAATTTATAATGTATATATCAAAATTTTACCTCTATGCATGTATATTGATGCTTTGCTTGTTGCTTGCTAATTGCAAGGTGCTACTAAAGCCTATTCTGATAGTGGTTGAGCTCATAGGAATCTTATGTTGCATGAGTGAACATGTCCCTAATACACCTATACCAGATATGTGAGCGGACCATGAAGCAGTGTGGTTTAGGCTAGGGGCTTGGGAGTTCCTAGAATACCTATTGCAGTAGTTTAGTGTGATCATGTGGTCACACTTGGTGATGGAGGCTACTAGCATCATCATAGAGATGTTGCTACCTAAGGCTAACTAGGGCATCCTAAAGTTAATCTTAGATGAGTCCACTGCTAATGTTGATGGGGCAAGATGCTCAGCTAGAAGCCCCAGGAGTGTTCATCAGCTATCCAATGTATGGCACATGATAGGATTTCCTTGTTATAATAAGAGCAACACCCTTTTTATTGTGCAATGATTTCATACTCTATTTCAAAACTCACTTGGAACTGCCTACTACATTGAAGGGTAAGTGCTTTTGTTGCTCTTACACTATGTTGTGTTATTTGCCCGTATGAAGTTTTTAATGGTTCTATGGTTAATTCCAGGTTCAAGGTTGATGAGGATGGCTTGCATGATGATTTGATGCTTTGGCCTTAACTCATACTACCTTAGAGGTGTTCTCTTCTAGCATAAATATTCAAGAAACCATGCTTGAGCAAGTATGGCATAATTTGGATGCTTACATCTCTCGGTACTTGAAGGCATACAAGTGATGTAGGAACAACGACTAGTTAGATGAGTGGACTACCGATGAGATTAACACCAAAGAGTTGTTTGTGGCACCATCCCTGTCTCACACCCCATTTGTATCATGTATGTATCTATGTTTTGGCTCATGCAGTTACTCATGTATGCCTTTTAATTTGCCTCATTTTCATGATGCTAACATTGTTTTGTTGTGTGTTATAGCGACAGTTGCCTCAATTGAGGTAACAGTGATTACCATGAGTTGCATAGAGGCCACCCTCATTGTGAAATATTGTAATGTAGAGGATGCACAACACTAGCTATGCCACAGAGTGATAGATACACTGATGGCTCGACTTATGCATGCTAGGTTAATGGACCTATTCTTGGCCCTTAGCCCAAGTATCTTGGTGGTCAAAATGGTCACCATCATTAACTCCTTCAGTAGTGATGTTAGGTAGTTTGTCACCTAGGTGCGCAGCGTGACAGTAGTGTTAGAGCTCAGTGAAGCCTTCTTTGCTGATCTCTTTGGCATCCCTAATGATGGCCCAACGATTATTGATAAGGCTAGTATGAGGTGGACTACCGAGGGGAGATCAAGGACTGGTTAGAGGCCACTCAATCCCACAACGGAATACCAATCAAAGATGTGCTAGTGCCTGAGGTGTAGGAGCTCTACCCTTTGTTTCATGCTCATGCCTTTTCAAAAGCTACTTTTCCAAGGAAAGATTGTAAGGGTGAAACAACCACAAATGATGAAGGAGGTTCTGCTAGACGACATGAGGTTCAATTGGGCCACATACATAGCCACCAACCTACATGCAGAGATTTCTAGGTTGCGATTCAACCTCTAGGTAATGTCCCACATCCATTTCGCGTTCTTTGCAAGATACCTATGAATATTTGCGAAGCTTTTAGGTATGTGAGATGATGAGCGATGGATAGTGCAAGACTATAAGCAACTATCCAAGCCATGGATCAAGCATATGTTCTTGACCACATGTGGTTAGGACACCACCACCCCCCCCCTCCCCCCCCGCCAAAGAAAATTGATGAGTTGTTATTAGCAATGACCAAGGATCCCTTTAGGAACTTACATTACTCGTGTGATAGTACAAGTGAGGGTCCTCTAATTGGCACTGGGGATGTGAGCATAGTGGATCGTTACATAGTTAAGAAGGTGGGGCCATCTAAGGCCAAGATTAAGAGGTTGCATCCTAAAGAGAAAGTTTCCCCTAAGATCAAGAAGCCAAGTAGCAAGAGGATTTGCATCAAGCTACAAAGCTTGCATGCAGATGTTGTAGGTTAGTATGCGTAAATTCTTAGATACCTTAGTTACATTCATGTATATGTTTTTTTATTTTTATGTTTTTCTATAATGTTATACTATTAATTAGCTAGTGATGTGCTATACATAATGATGTGCTATACGTGTATATGTGTGAATTGTAGAAAAAGAAAAGAGGGTTGTAAGAGTAGCAACTGAGGTAGCAGTAAAGGAAGCACCTCCTCAAGCTAAGAAAGAGGAGGCTCATGGAGAAGTGCTTCACGAGGTGGTAGAGGCCCTCAAACATTTGAAGGAAGAGGGATTGCTCCACCCTAAGGGGGTTGATTTTGACAATTTATTCGATGGTACGTAGCTAAGCGAGCCCCCTACACTCATGCTTGAGGGCTTTCTAAGTAATCAACTTGTATTACCATATGCTTTCCCTTATTTTCTCTAGTATCTTTAGCTGTAAGGCCATATGTTAATTGCATCGTTGTATGACAACATCAGATATTTCTGCTAATGGTCCCACATCTATCTACCTCATGGAGATATGGGTAGATATGCCAAATAAATTCACCTTCATGAAAGGTGTTGTTGAAGACATGGTGGACCACTTGTGATAAGCGAACCCTAAGCTTAGTATGTGTGCAATGTTTTTGTTTTATGCTATCCTTCTTATTGCTTGAATGCTTAGTTTTTGGCTAAGATTGTTTGGGTGTTACATGCCTACAAGTCCTAAGCTATAGTGGGTCCAAGCAAGGTGGCCAAGGTGGATTTCCTCCCTGATGTTCCTCCTAAAGTTGATCAGGTGCCTCTTCACATGTACGAAACATCGAATAAGTGCACACTTTCTTCTATAAAGGTGTTGTGGGTTTGTAGGTGCTTGAGTGAGCACCTGTGAAAATGCATGCATGAACTTTAGGAGAGGGTGACTAGCTAGGATGAGAAGATCAAGGATCTTCAATTCATATATGACTTCATAGTAGCTAGATTGTGGGGGCATAGCACTTGGCATACCTCTGAGATCAAGTATGTCAAATATTGGATAGCTCTCAAAGGTAAGAACAAGGCCACATGGGAGCTAATCAAGAAATGGCTCTAGATGGATTTGCTCACCAAGAAAAACTAGGGTTAAAAGAATTATAGCACCAAGATTTATTGATGGGGATAGATGTAAAAGAACCACAAGCATCAGTACAAGCAAGAGCATGACATGTACTTGTGATGGTATAAGAAGGAGTTTACTAAACATTGCCACCTCGAGATGTTTCTTGAGGCGACCAACAAGAAGTAGATATATGACTTGTTTGCGCATAATACAGTCGTGAGTGACTCTCCCGTGAAATAGATTGTCACCTCCTTTGAGAGGCCTATTTTGCTACATTTTCAATGGAGCTGCCTACATAGACTGCCATGGATAAAAACAAGACCCTTGTAGGTATTGACTTTGGCTAGGAGGATTGGACACAGCTTTTTGAGGCTGAGATCCTCCGACGCTTGGAGGATGGCCTTGGAAAGTTACCTCCAGAAGTTACTGATGCGAAACCCTCTTAGGTTAGTTAGTCTTTTTATGGTTTTTATGTTTTAAGTTAGCTCATATAGTGCATGTTTGCTTACTAATTATGAATGTTTGTTAATGGTTGTGATAGGTACCAAGTGATGCTGTAGGCCCCAACGACGTGGTGGAGGAAGAAGAATTTCCACCCCACCTAGCATCACTGGTTGAGCATGACCAGATGTACCACCCATTAGGCTTTTTTGTTACATTTTTGCCATGTGCTATGTATTTCTTTGCATATTACATTTGCTGCATGATTATTTGGTACATGTAATGTGTAAACTTTTATCCCTATGTAATGATTTTATTACATTATGAGTATGTGAGTCTAGGCCATTGTAAGCCATGGTGAGTATGTTGTTAGTTTAAAGCCTTGACGGACCCCATGCTAGTTTAAGGCCATAGCAGGAGGGCCAATGCTAGTTTTTGGCCATTTCAGGCCATGGCAATAGTTTAAGGCCATTCCAAGCCATGGTGATGAAGATCAAGAGTGATAGTTTAAGGCCATTCTAGGTCACATATTGCAAATTTAAGGTCATAGCAGGCTGTGAATTGCTAGTTTAAGGCCATTCCAAGCCATTATGTTGCCAATTTAAGGCCATAGTAGTCCACGTATTGCTATCTCTCTTTTTGTAATTTTGGCTTTTATGATTTTTATGCATTTTGATGTTTTTTCATGCATTAACCTAATGTCTACAAAAGGGTAAACTAAATGAGCGAATGCGTAAACAAAGTAGATGAATGCATGAACAAAGTGAACAAATGTGTAAAAAAAGTGAACTGATGCATAATAACATAGGCAACAATGAGTAGAAAGTAACACTAATCTAAGTAAAACAACTACGACATAAACAAAAATGTAAAATATAGGACACACAGTAGTAGATAAGCACCTAGTGTGTTTTGGACTAAGGAGATACCTTAGTCACATAGTTGCTTTCGAACTTAATTTGGGTTAAGGGGTGCATGGGGCTTGGAGTGCACTATCTGGTATTCTCCTTGATCCTTGCTATGTTAAAGGGAAACTTTGCCCAAAGGGCATCCTCCAGGAGGTCATTGGCTTCCACTACTTTTTCAGGTAAGTTAGTCTCATGCATTTTGTTTTCTACCATAGGTGCATCATGAAGAAATTCAATGTATGACTCTTGCTACATATCTACATTGTTAATGGCTAGACAGGTGGTGTTATCACCATGGATGATAACTTCACCACCTTCATATAGAAGGTGGATCTCTTGATGAATTAGAAAGGAGATAGCCTATAACTAGGCTAGCTAAGGCCTACCCAGTATCAGGATAAAGCCTAGCATCTCCTCTATAATGATAAATTCAGCAATGGTGGGGAATTTCTCCCCTGTTATGAAAGCTATGGTGACTGTGTCCTTGACGATGACACGTGACCCATTGAAGGATTTTAGACACATGGTTTTTGTTGGCTTGACCTGGTCTACAAGGCCTAGCTTGTTGACGATGATGTATGGTATTACATTTGTTGTGGCTCTGTCATCGACGGGAACCTTACGAATCTTACATTACTCAATGTGTATGGTAATAAAGATTGGAGCCATTATGACCTCACCCTTCTCATGATTGACCTTAATTTCCTCCTTGTGAAATGTTAGGGATGTGGAACTTAGTTCCTATGGTGCATGGGGCAACATCATTGTGTGGATGAAGTTCTCATCTACAGGGATGCCCTTTGTGATAGGAATGGAGGTCAACATCTACACTAGTGCTTCGTGGTGGGTAAATGAGGTCATGATTAGGTCATACAAGCTCAGTGTTGTATTTTTTTACTTGAGTGCTTGCTTGACTTGGGCTAATGTATCCACGAATTCATTGCTATTGGCCATGTTTTTGTTGGATTTAACTTCCTTCATGTGTCCTAAGAAATGGATTTATTGTGGAGATGACTTGGGCTTTGTTGGCTTGGCCTACGTAGGGGCCTTAGTGCTTGGTTGCAATTTGCTAATTTTGGCCTCCTCAATTATTTTGGCCATGGGGATCGCAAATATAGGGACTAGCTTTGGTAGACTGAGAACTCTTTGATCTTGATGTTGCCTAATCATTCTATCTACAAGACACTCATTGGGTCTCTTAGGTTGCCACCTAGAGGGTCTATTGATGTTGCTAGTAGGATTGGCCCTCAGATAGTAAGGAATCGATGCATTGGCTACCGTTGGGCTTTGGATAGGTGAAGGGTTAGCACATTGTGGAACCTTGATAACAAAGGGTGACTGAATTATTATTGCTGTGACATGCTATGGAGCCCTAACCAAAAAAGGCGTTATGTGTGCTTGAGGTGGCACTTTAACGACAAAAGTGGGCCTCAAACTTATAGGTGTCGAGGGAACCCTTATGCTACCAGAGGGCACACAAACCACGAATGGTTGTTGCACTAGTTTCAGGTTGTCATCAACGCTGATCGCATTTATGACATAGTCAATATTATTCTCATTTAGAGGATCCTTGTACACCCTCATAGATTATTTTTGCAACTTGACTGGGTTTGTAGCGTTGAGGACTAGCTTGCCTCTATTGATCATATTTTGTAGATCATCTTGCAAGGCTAGGCAGAAGTCCATGCTATGATTAAATAACTAGTGATAATGGTAGAACCAATCTAGCCTGAAATGTTTTGGGATCGAGGGCTCATTTTGTGCTACCAAAGTAGGGTTTTTGAGTAGTTCACAATATCTATCATGCCTTTTATAGGCATCCTCAAACATTTGCTTATATTGGATGTTCCTCGCTTTTAACAACTGTTCTAGTAGCTCTAAGGTCTTCAGTGGTAATGGGGTGTACTTGGAATAATCCTTGTGCTCGAAGTTAGGACTTTAACCAACCTGCATCATGGCCATTATGGATGTAGGTAGGTTGGTTTCCTGGGCACCAGGGTTGGCAACTTTGTTGTTGGTTGGGGCTCTGGGCAGCCTAGCCATCAACCCCTGGTTGGTTGCCTTGGTCTCTTTATCTACTGTTGCCACCATTGTAGTTTTCTTTACTTGCCCCTATCTCTCTGCACATGCTGGTTCTTTTAGGCCATGTAGACCAGGTCCTTACTAGCTTCTGCTGTGTCCCCTATGCTCTTGGTTTGGACGAAGGTCTAGCTTAGGGATTGTGGGCCTAAGTAGTACAACTTTGACTTTATGAAATCATTAACTACGCCCTTGAAAATAGCTAAGGAATGTGCCTCAACTAGGGGCTCTTGTATTTTGTTTAATGAGGTACTCCATCATTGGATGAATTTTTGCACAGGCTCTAGGTGGCCCTGTTTAACTTGCATTAGCTAGTCCAATGTTGCTCTTGGCTTTAGGTTGTACCTAAAGCATGTCACAAACTAGCTCAAAATATCTTCTAGAGAGGAGATAGAGGCTCTGGGTAGTGCATGGTACTAGTCTAACGCTTTGCTAGTCAATGACATGGTGAATATGTGCATGATGACATGCAACCACACCTGCAGTAGTAGGCACTTGGACCTAAATGTGACTAGATGCATGTTGGGGTTCCATTTTCCATTGTATTTGGTGAATCGAGATAGTGGGAGCCCAACTAGAAGAGTTAAAGGTGGGATCATAGGACTTATAGGGTTGTCCGGGTAGAAGCCCACCACTTTAACAATTTCAAAGAAGGCAACTTTAAGTTGCATCACCTCTTCTATCAAGGTTTGGATTAGTTGGAACACCTTTTCTAAATTTTGGGATGCTCCAACTAACTATGTTGGTTATTCTATCTGTTGTGGCATTTTTGTGGCCCATGACCTAGTTTCAAGTTGCAAAATCATGCGAGATGCTTGATGTGTTGGTTGTGTTATAGGGATAGTGATTGGGGCAAGCCATGCATGTATGGGTTGGACGGATGCTAAGGGAACTAATGAAATAGGAAGGATGTAGGGTGCTTGAGTCATTTGGGGCTTGCAGGTGAGCCCTGTGTAAACATATGGTTGAGTTGACATGATTGCTACTAGAAAATATGGCTGGGTAGGTTAAGATGATGCCATGAAGGGCAAGTTGAAGGGAGCTATTACATCATAATGCATGTATTGTGTCTGATGGGTTGCCGCTACAGGCATAGATCTAAGCCTGATGAAGTGGAAAGGTGATGTTGGTGTTATGACCATCTTAGGGAGGATGAGTGAACTAAACCGAGGAGTGGTCGAAGTAGGGATTGCTTGTTGGAAGATGGTGTGAAGGGGGTCTTGTGTTTGGAATGAGCTTCGAACTTGTCCTCTTCCTCCTATAAGGCTTCTTCGTAGTTAATTCCTATCCTCAAATGAGCTGGGATAACAACTGGTGGTGGGACTCTATGAGTGTGATGATGTCAAATGAGGAAGGGATATACTCCCCTCCATCCTAGTGGATTAGTTCAAAGTCACATTTTGCCTCCATGTTAAGATGATCTATAGGTAACCCTGCTTGGGCCTTTGCACATATAAAGTTGTATTACTCATTATTGAGTGCAATGTACTCTAGGTCTTGGTTGCGTAGCCTAAGGAATTGCCTTGGCTTGACCATCATGAGATTTGCAGGGTTGTTAATCCTAGTCTTTTATTGGATAGCCAAGACATCAAGTACATTTGAAACTAACATTGGAGTTTGATTTGGGTTCATAGTTGTAGATTAAGTTGTAAAGGGAAACTATGGAGGTTGTTGGCTGCAAAACACAATGGACCAAGCTAAAACTACCTTTGTCTCAGCTAATAACACTAACTATGCTCTCCACTATGGAGAGCTAACTACGCTGACTATGCTCTCCACTGTGAAGAGCCAACTATGCTCTCGATGACAAAGAGCTGACTACACTGTCTACACTGGAGATGACTATGCTTCAACTAAGGACAACGAAAACTTAGCAAAATAGTGGAGAGAAGTGTGATTTCGAGTTGCTACGTGGGGTTTCAAGGGGATTGACTACAAGGTCCAATCTACACTGATGGATCAATGGACAACTACAATGTAGAGAGCTCATGAAATAACCTCAACGGAGCTTGAAAAAGGGGCTTGACCTTCCTTCTAGCACAAAAAACTGTAACAACCAAAAACATTGGTAGCTAGAACATCGAGGTCCATAGACACACAACTTAATCCTGAGTCAATGCAAGGGCCTACTGGAGGTAGAGACAGGATGCCCTGAATGATCTTGTTGATTGAATAGGGATTGGGGTGTAGCATAACTACGATGCTAATGGGAAGTGGTGCTAAGTATTTGAGAAGTGTCAATGGTGTTAATGGTGTTAGTGGGATTGAGCATAGTTAATATTTTTGGTGAAAAATAGGGTGTCAACATGCAGAGACCATTGTCCAAGTGTAGTTTTAGGCATGACTATGCTGTGAAATAATGAAAATGCGAGTAAAGTGTAAAAAATGCAAAGAGAGAGAGAGAAACGGAACACCACCCCAAATGGGGTTAAGCGTAGTTAACACCAAAAGGGGTTAGAAGGTACATGGTGTACAATAGATGTAGTGGGCAACATAGTCACAGTCTTGAGGGTGTTTGGCCATGAAGACTGGTGTTTCGTTGAGGTGTTTGCATCTGCTGGGTTGGACACCATGATATTTCATTAGCTATAGCGCTCTACTAGACTATGGTGGTCTACAGTGGTCTGCAACTTTGCCTCTCTCTGGTTTGCCAAAATGCCTTTGGTTCATCAACTTTTTGATTTGCCAACCATGAAAATGTTGAGGGCAAGGATATTTATAGGCCTAGGATTAGTGTGAAATGCAAGATGGCTACCATGTGACAAAGGGAATGGTTGGGACTATGCTGTCACCCAACTATGCTCTCCACTAGACTAATGGTATTGTACTTTGCTATCCTTTACTAAAATCTGTGAGATTGTGAGACTGTGACTATGCTACCAACTACATGTGTGTACTAAGAAGATTACAAGGTACCTGAAAAATGCAACTTGGAGACTGTCCTCTGGGACTATGCTCTCCATGCTCTTGCATGGGGTCAAGCATAGTTACAATTTTGGGTTTAAAAAGGGGATACAAAAAGAAGCATTTTACTAACTATGCTTGTTGAGGTGATTTGGAGTTGAGCCGAGTGCCAGTGTTGTGTTGTCGAGGTTGTTGAAGACTATTTAGGTTGACTACACTTGACTATGCTCTGGACTAGGGGAGAGTGTAGCCTCATACTTAGAAAAAATTGTAAAAATTGGGGCTTTTATGTTGACTACACTCTCCATTGAAGGCTGAATATGCTCCAAATTAGGGATGAGCATAGTCTCAACACTTGTCAAAACTTTTGGAAACTAGCTTCCGGTTGACCACGCTCCCCATGAGAGGCTAACTACACTTTGAGGTAGTGGAGAGTGTAGTCTTGGCACTTAGAAAAATTTGCAACAACTAGCTTTGTGCTGACACTTAGAAAAATTTGTAGTTGGGATGTCGTAGTCCTAATTTTGTGGTGTTTCAATTACAATGTAGATCTACAATATCACTTGCAAGTATTCCACGATGCTTATGCACTAAAAATATTGAGACCGATTGACAAAAACTTAATTTATTTCTAAGGACACTAATTAAGGAAGTAGAGAGTCGATATTGATCCATAGAACCAAACTCTATTTGAATATGGAGTAGAATGCTAGAGCTCTTCAACAACATATATCAAACTTATTCAAGAGTGTTAAATCTAAGAAATAAAATTTAAGGATGAAGATAAGGAACCCTTGAATCCTTGATGCAAACATTGGTAGGTATTACTCACTTCTACATAGATGCACATGACATGACTTTTTGATGGGTAGTGAGTACCCCCTACACCCAACCATATGAATCACAAGCGTTCACATACAATCTAGTCAAATTTCATGAATTGAACTAGTGTGGTATCTAGATTGTCAATCATTGATTATAGGTTGCTGTCTTCCCACTTGGACTAGTGGTAGCTTTGTCATGTACAGTTTAGTTCAAAGTAAGGCATATGATTATTGATGTTGTGTGACCCTTAAACTAACTAGATAATAATGTAGAAATTAATTATTTAAACTAATTAATAAAAAAGATAAACCCTAAACTATCCTAAGGACAATGAGCATCTATTCCCAACTTTCTGTACATGTCTTGAACTCACATATCCACTGATGGGATTACCAAGTGTTATGCTACTAGGTGAACCAAGTAATAACACTACTAGGATTACCAAGTAAATATGTGTTTTCGCTTGAAACTGGTCATGCTCATTCCACCAACTGATTAACATGCATAGAAATGTAAATGCTAAGTACATAGAAAATAAATTACATTAAAAGTAAATCTATTCTAAGTTAAAGTGCTGCAATGAATAGGAATTAATCTCGATCTTATTGTCATTCATGAAATGTGTCTAGGTACAATGCCACTAGAATAAGACATTGTACAATTGACTCAAATCCATACTTCGAGCACTCACTAATGATTTGCTAAGATTGTGAAATAAAATTGCAAGAGTTTGGCTACACTACTAACCAAATGGTGCCAAATACATAGTGGGTGCTCACATATTGATAGGAAAATATAGGCATTGTGTTAATGGAGATGCGTTAACACATTTAGCTACATCGACAAGGATGCATTGATGATGATGCATAGACGAGGATGTGTCAATGAGGATGCATTGATAGGGCTATGTCAATGCATCTAAGATGCATCAACAGGGATGCATTGATGAGGATTCTTCAATGGGGATGCATCAACGAAGTTGCTCAACATATCATGTTTCATCATACCCCCATGATTGACTAAAAACTCATACCTGAGTTATATATAAATGGGTGAATTTTCATTATAGAAATTGTGGAGTGACTAAGACTAGATTAGTTATCATTACAAAATTAGAATGTCGTATTACAAAATTTTATTCAAGTGGATGTATTACAAAATGACAAAAAGACTGGAAAGACATTAAAGTTTACAAAATTGTAAAGGTCTTCAAAAAATCTGTTGAAGATGAATCTTCTTGTTTTCCCTAATGGTGGTAGTCTTTCTAGCCTTGATTGTTATGTTGATGCTTCTCTTTTTATGCAAAAAAGTCTTGAAGAATAGACTAAAAGTTCTTCTCATCATCCCATGGATCCAATAAACATATGATGTTTGAGCTTTAATCCTTTTATGTGTTACTATTTGTCCATGGACATATCCTCCTTTGTCCTTCTCTTGGCCTCTTTTCCTTACCTTGTGAAAGACCTTCAACCTTAGCCTTTCCTTTTTACATCATCTGTAATCACCAAAGAATAAACATTAATTTTGGTAAATTTTCTTTAATAATTAACCCTTTTGGATTCCTTAGTTAGCTTAAAATGTGAAAAAAATGTTAGCATTTAAGCACAAGGTGATGACAAAGTATTGTTCCCAAGGCTATGAGATAACTAAAATCATCAAGTTTTTCATGTTATTTTGGTTATTATTGCTATTAGTTACCATAATGTTCAAAACCAAGATGTTAGAAAAATTTCAAAACTTACATCCTTAGCCCCCATGATGAATGAGCTTAACTCTGAAAGTGCACAAGTTTTTGAACATTTAAATCAAAGGTCTAGTTTAGAAGATGGTCAAGAAATTTTGAATTCAGAGGAAATTTAAATATAAAAGCACTAAAGATAACTCAAATTGATGAGAAGGTGATCAAAAATCATGCATAAATTTAGATTTTTCAATGATGTTTTTGAAGACATAAGATTTGGTTTGAAGACATGAGGTTTGGTTCAAAGCCATGATCGAAAAAAGTTATGCAAGTGGATCCTCCCCAATGCAAGCTCTTGCCATAATGCCCTTGCATAACCACTCCTATAGATGTCTGTGGACACCTTAGAAGTTAAATGTAGCTCATGCCTTTATTCAAAACAACACACAACTACCTTTTTTAGGATCCTACATTATACTATACAAAATCATTAGCCCCCCAATTGCATGCAGTAGTGAGGTGAATAATGGGATGAGAAGGGATTGTAGAGATTAGAATGTAAGGTACTTAACCATGTCCAAAATAGTTTCTTATGTCTATTATGATTAAAATGACCATCATACCTATCCATCCAAGTTTCAAACCAAGTCCATATCATTAACAGTGGCCTTTGCATTGATGTGTTCCTTCTTGCCTACCATCGTGAGTACATAACAACCATAGAGAATGAACATCACTCTAAAAAGAGAAGAAAGGAGAAAAAGAAAGGAAGGAAGGACCTTAGTTAGAGTGGTACCTTTAGGCATGGATAACATGTCCTTCTAGCCCCATAACCAATGCTTGTAGCCCATTATTATATCTAAGGGATGTACTTTGAATTCCCATTATTTTTTTCTTTTTCTCTCTTTTTTCCCCTTTTTTTCATGGGAATTGCACCATGCAAAGGCATGCTTCTTGTTTATTAATCAATGATATGAGTGATGCCACATTCCATGAGAAGTCATAGAGCACAAGAAGGAAGTCAAGTAGAGAACCCAACAAATCCCCTTATGGTCACACCCTTTTCCATTCCCACTTGGTCTTTTTCCCTTTCCTCCAGGCTTAATGATCATGAATTAATTTTAGTTTTATGTGAGAAGAACCATATTAATTTCATGATAAAGAATTTTTATTTAAAGAAATTGGAGGTATGGATGTTGCGGTCTCATTACATTACAAAATTATTTACCTAATTGACTTGATAGCATAAGACAAAAACCTAACACATGGTATTGACTTCTGCATTATGACTGGCAATATTATTAACAAAAACATGGTAGACACTCATAAAACATAAAGAAAATGACTCAAGAAAAGATAAAATTACAATGGAAATAAAAGTATCAAGAAATGGAAAACATATTAGGAATTGGAAAATATTTGAAGAAATAGGAAAATGATAAAAATTTGAAAAACAAAAAAGTGAAAATGTACTTATTATTTCTTGATTCAAGATGGAACATCTCCCCCATGACTGAACTCATGTGTGAGCATTCAGAAAATGGATTGCACAGTCCCTTGGTTATACACCATAATTTTTCCATTTATCATCTTTAATAATTTAAGTTTTTGCTTGGTAGCTGTTTAACATTGATGATAATCATGTTTCTATCATTTGGAGACATATCTTTAGCTTGACTAGAAGGTGTTTTCTTTTTAAGAGGTCTACACATGATTCCTTGTTTATTTTCTATTTTAGTTTTTAGGTCTCATTGTTTAACATCTTCTTTTGGTGTATAGTCATAGTGTAAGATGTTGTTCTCTAAGTTCTATATTTTTTTCATTTTCTTAGGACAATAACTAATAAGTGGGTTGAATGTTTCCATGCACCTTTTAAATGGTTTTGTATTCTCATTTTCGAGCCACTAGGTATCTTTTGGTTTAATGGCTACTATGTAGCCTTGGTTTTGCACACATACTTGTTTCTTAACTTTGTTGTGGATTGGTATAAGGATTATGTTAATATTTGAACTTTTCGCCAACAACTACACCCTTTATCATTATAAGTAATTCATGGAATTTTCTATCTTTCCATAGTGATAGGTTCATCTTTTATGTTTTATGTGGAAGTGGTAATGGTTGTTGGCTCTTGCATAGGATTAAGAGACATTGTTTTTATGAGGAAGGAGGTTGCACCAGATTGTCCTTATGCTAGTTTTGTTAAGCTAGTAGGTCTACTAGTTTTATTCACATGTGTGTAAACTATCCTAAAGAAAGGACATTTTTGAGACTTTTACTGAGATCTATTAACATTATCATTCACTTGTATGTTCACAGCATAAGTGACATTCTTTTGTTGATACTATGATGCCAATCCTTCTTGCATTGTTTGTGGTGACATATGTTGTTAAAGGGAAATATGAGAATATTGAAGATGTGATGGATGATAAGCAATGTGAGATGGTGATCCCACAAGAGATGTTGTGGGTTGATGGTATTCAGGAGATTAGTAGTAGTGATTTGAGGTAGGGAAAGTAGAACCATTTGGAGAAATAGGTTGTTGAACATAGTTGATGAGTGGCAAGGTATCCCTACACTCAACCATACGAATACGAGTGTTCATGCACGATCTGGTCAAACTTCGTAGATGGGCTAGTTGTGGTATCTAGATAGTTACTCATTGATCACAGCTTGCTGTTTTCCCATCTGGACTAGTAATTGCTTTTTCATGTATGGTTTAGTCCAGAGTGAGGTATATGATGTGGTTTCTAACCTAGTGCTACTCCTAGAGGCAATGGAAAATAACTTTAATTAAGCTAGGAGGAAAAGGGAGAGAGAGTTAAGCTAATAGGAAGTGGGAGAGAGAATCTAAGATAGCCTAAGTGCGATGAGCATTCATTCCTTAATCATCCGTATACATCTTGGACCTCATGCATGACTACCACTAGGATTACCAAGCACATGGCCTAGGTACGCTACTGGGATACCAAGTAGTCACACTTGAATGCTCTTGATTAAGTCGTACTCATTCCACATTTAAGGAGTTTAGGGTGAAGAGATATTAACTACGAAAGCAATAAATAAAAATAATAATTAAATAATTAAACTAAGTGAATGTTGCAATGATGAAGTAATATCGATCTTTATTTCCGGTCATGTGCGTGTCCAAGTACATCACACTCAAGTAAAGGTTTCGTACAATTACAATCATCACACTGTGGGCATGCACAATTACAATAAAGGTTTCATACAATTATGATGTGGAGAAGCTACTCTTTTTGAGAAAACCATGGCTTGGACATCTATGTAGTAGAGAATGGTATTTGTCCAAGGCTACATCCAAGGATTCATGATTTTCTTGCTTCCACCCTTGGATTTGCTTTCTTAAATTGGACACTCTCTCATAGGTTTGGTATTATCTGTTGAAGAGCTCAAGTATTGTGGACCACCACTAGATTGAATTTATTTCAATAGTCTATACTAACTTTTAGCTTCTTCTATTAGTATCCTAGGGAAGAGCTTAAGCTTTTTCCATCTACTTTTAATGTTTTGTAAGGCGTATGCATCATGAAAGGCTTGTAAATGATGTAGGGGATCAGAATTATAGCCTCCCTTAAATTTAGGAATGTTATTCATATCAAGCCATTTAATGCAGCTATCCCTTTGATGCCTATGAGATATTTGAACACCCTCCCTAATTTGTATCATGCTCCTAGTAGCCAACAAGGGTTCATCTTTATCAGACATGTCATGGTGAAAATCCCTATTTCTATTTGTTTGATAGTGATGATCTCGTCTATGCTCACTTTAATTTCTTTCATCTTGCCTTTGCATTTTATTTCTATCTTCATCATGATCCCTTAGTGTATCTTTATATCTATATCTATGTTCATCTTCATTAGAACTAGAAATTGAAGAGGAAGAGGAAGATGTTAAACTAGGAGAATTTCCATGGCTCCTATATCTCTCCCCATGGTCCCTTGATTTATCTCTTCTAGGTTTGAAGGAGGTCCTAGGCCTTAATATCCTCCTTATTCTAGGACTTTTTTCATCCCCTCTAGGGTTGTCTACGTCAATTTGACGTAGTCTTTGAATGTAGTAAGGGTCTAAATAAACATATGAGACCCTTGTGTTTAGTAATTTCCTCAAATTTTCTTCCATATAAAACCTACCATGTCTCCTATTAGTGTCCTCATCATGTGATGCATTATTGGTCCTATGTGAAGAAGACGTTTTTATTTGATAATGTGTGTGACTAAAAATATTAATATTTTTGAAAAGATAAATCGTTAATACTTTTACAATGATAATTTATAATATAGCTAATCTAGATAACTAGCACCATCCTTGGCAATGGTCCTAATGATGAGCAGCAGGTACCCCCTATGCCCAACCATATGAATCACAAGCATTCATGCCCAATCCAGTCAAATTCCATGGATGGAACTAGTGTGGTATCTAGATTATTAAACATTGATTGCAAGTCATTTTCCCACTTGGACTAGTGGTAGCTTTATCATGTATGGTTTAGTCCAAAGTGAGGCATACAATTATTGATGTTGTGTGACCTTTAAACTAACTGGATAACAATGTAGAAATTAATTATTTAAACTAATTAATAACAAGAAGATAAATCCTAATCTCTCTCAAGAATGATGAGTGTTTGTTCCTAGTTTTCTGTACACATCTTGAACTCACATATCCACTGCTAGGATTACCAAGTGTTATGTTATTGGGTGAACTAAGCAATAACGTTGTTGGGATTATCAAGCAAATATGTGCTTATTCTTGAAACTGGTCACGCTCATTCTACCAATTTATTAACATGCATAGAAATATAAATGTTAAATAATACATAGAAAATAAATTACATTGAGAGTAAATCTATTCTAAGTCAAAGTATTGCAATGAATAGAAATCAATCTCAATCTTATTACCATTCATGAAGTGTGTCCAAGTACAATGCCACTTGAATAAGATGATGTACAACCTACTCAAATCCACACTGCAGGCATTCACTAACTATTTGCTAAGATTATGAAATAAAACTACAAGAGTTTGGCTACACTACTAACCAAATGGTACCAAATATGTGGTAGAAGATCACATATTTATAGGAAAATACACGCATTGGGTCAATGAGGATGCGTTGATGCATTTAGTTACGTCAATGGGGATGCATTGATGAGGATGGATCAACAAGGATGTGTCAATGAGGATCTGTTACCAGTGCAACATCAACACATCTAAGATGCATTGCACATTCATGCATCAACACATTTTCATCCACACATATGTGTTGACACATCTAAGATGCATTGCATGTTCATGCATCAATGCATTTTCATCCACACATATGTGTCAATGCATCTAAGATGTGTTGACGAGGATGTGTCTATGAGGCTCCATTGATGGGGATGCATTGACGTAGTTGCCCAACATATCATGTCTCATCACTTTTCTTAGAAGAAGACTCTTAGGCATATTATTGATGTGTTATGAAACAAAATAAGAGAGACCCATGAGGCTTATGCTCAAGGAAGACTATTAGAGATGAGAGCCCATCAAATCTAAAGATGCATTAATCAAGTGGTAAAAGAAGAAAAAGAATGAAGGAAAAGAACTACAGAAGAATAAAATAGAGATCCATTCATATGCAAGAAGGATGGATGTCTATGCATGTGATATAAGAGAAGGTAAGGATCCCATGGAAGAGGTGATCCAAAAAAAGACTTTATCCATAGAAAAATTTGTTTTCGAGATTATGACAAAGGTTGAAAAAAAGTGGTATTTGTATATGAAAAATTTGCAATTGCATTCAAAATAGTAGCAGAAAAGATAGAACAAGAATTGACTAAATCAAATGAAGAAAGAAACTAGCAAAGACATGTATAGGTACAAGTGAAAAGTTGTTGCTATAGAAGCGGTTGTTGATTCTAACTCGGAAGAAGATGATGGGTGTGAATGATGTCAACATGAACATCCTAAGTTTTTCACTCTTATTCCAAGTTTTTCAAAAAGAAAATGCCTAGGAGATTGTCCTATTCACAATGCAACTATCAATAGTCTTACTAGCAACAACCATACTATCCAAGTGGGACTCATCTTCAACCTTAAGAATAATATCATTAGTAGTGGTGGAGTTCACAATCTTGGGGGATTCCACCACCAAAGCAATAATATTATTATAGGCAACATGATCCATATGGCCATTATTTCTAGTAAATTGTTTCCTTAGGAAGTTCTACTTATGTAGCTTACCACTACTATCCATCGAAGTACTATAAACCTATGACTCCACATCAAAAATTATCTTTTTAAATTTCACAGCAACCACATCCTTAGTAGTCCCATAGTTTGCTACCTCTAGTTTTTCCATCACCAATATAAGAAGAGCTACCAACTTAATCATAGCAAAAAAATGCCAAAAGAGCTATGAATATGTAGATGGATGATACCACGAGTAATTATGAATGCAAATGCAAGAAACATCATTTCTTTCGAATAAGTTCTATGCTTGTAGAAATAATTGGTAGGCCTACAAGTCCATCTTGACCAAAGCAAGAAATTGTCGTTGTGGATCTAACTCAAGTTTTCACACCTCTAAGATATTTAAGAGAGTTCTTGCTTCCTTCAAACTAAAGTAGAAACATCAAGATTATCATTCTTATCCAAATAGAGAGCAATTAGATAAAAGTAAGGATGATTTTTTAAGAAAATAACTAATTTGGAAAGTCCATTAGTGTATCTATAACTATAAATGCATCATGCAAAGCACTCCTAGACTAAGGTTCTAGAGTAAACCTCATTTCAAAAGATACATATAAAGCCTAGAACCTACCACTTTTAAAGAAATGAAACACCTAATGGAAGCTCATAGATTAATCTATTACAATTCCATTAGGGAAAGTAGAAGATATAGCAACCACCATCAATAGTTGGTGCTTTCTAGCAAACACCTTGGTTATCTATGTAGCATAAAACTAAGGTGAATTCCCAATCATTATGGGGGAGAGCATGGCTTTGCAAAATCTATGTTAAGCTAGGAATTTGATACTTATCCTTGGAAATCTCGAAGGATGATAAGTACAAAACCATACAAAAATAGAGTTCCATGAATTATGTATAACACTACAAGGTGCAATTATGTGAAAAATTATGGATGATTAAACAAAAAATATTCTAGCATGTTGTATATATACAAAAGAGGTGTGTGTACAAAGATGCATGCACATAGCAACCACAAAGGAAGAAGGCACTTAGTGGTTGAATATTGAAGAAGAATGTAAGTTTGAATTATTCACGAAACTAACTAAAAATCTTACAAATGCTTATATGGACAAGATAAATGAACTAAAACAAGATAGAAAGCAGCTTTACCAGAAAGGATACTAAAAGGAAGAACACATGGATTGGGGAAAGTTAAAAAACATAGAAAAAACTAAACTATAATCTATAGAACTCATGACATGACTACACTCACTTGAGCATGTAATGTTAAATAATGGTAAACCATAAATAGTCATTGCCAACCAAACAAAAGAACAAAAGAAAAAATTGCTTGAGGTTATGAACAAATGACATACAACCTTTGTGTGGTCTAAAATAACATAAATCAATGCATGTATATGTTATCATTGTATCTACACAAATACAATTATGAAATCACATCACCAACCTCAATGAATATTGAATCCTAACTTAAATGAAGTTGTCAAGCAAGAGCTTGAAAAGCTATTAAAGATAGGATTCATTTATCAAACTGTATACAATGAGTGGGTAAGTCCATTTGTCATTTTCCTAAAGAAAGATGATAAGTGGAGGATTTGTATAGACTTTAGGTTGATAAATATGACTACATTTAAAGATCATTTTTCTCTATCATTTGTAGATCAAGTCATAGATATCATAGTAGGGCGTAAATACTATGTAGTTTTTTGGATCAATATAGTGGATATAATGAAATCAAAATAGTTGCAAAAGACCAAGAAAATATCACTTTTAATAAGTCCATAGGAGACATTTGTATATAAACAAATGTCTTTTGATCTTTGTAATTCTCCTAAAGTTTTCCAAAGACTTTCCTCAATATGCTTCAAAAGCATGTTTGAAAAGGTGTGGAGGTCTTTATGAATGACTTGTAATAGAAGTCAACACTTGAGACATATAATGACTTGTAATTTTATAGTAATTAGATCTTATGATGATAGATAAAAATGACATCAAGAATGTAGTTGCTAATTATTTATCTTGGTTGCAATGGGATACCTTGATGAAGAATGAATTTCAAATCAACTTCAAGATGAGCTACTATTTGCAAAAGTTATAATGGTTTCAAGTTCAATAACCAAATCATGGTTTACACACTATCTCAATTAACCATATAGGAAATTCCTACTCAATGAAATAAGAAAAAGAAATAATAGTTTCTACATTAGGCTAAAAAATTTATTTAAATTAAGGGTGATCTTTATAAAATTTGTGTTAATGACCTAATCCAATGGTATGTCCCTAATGCAATTTAATAAAGAATCTTCCAAGATGCTCATGATGGATCCTATAGAGGCTGATGAGTGGCAAGGTACCCCTACACTCAACCATATGAAACGAGCATCGCATGCACAATCCGGTTGAACTCCGCAGATGGACTAGTTGTGGCACCTAGATAGTTAGCCTTAGGTCGTAGTTCGCTGTCTTCCCACCTGGACTAGTATTGCATTTTTCACGTATGGTTTAGTCCAGATGAGGTGTATGATGTGTTCCTAAATCTAATGCTACTCCTAAAGGAAATGGGAAATAATATTAACTAATATAAGCTAGGAGGAAGAGGATAAGAAAATATAATCTAGCCTAAGTGTGACGAGCAACCAATTCGTTGATCAACCGTACACATCTTGGACTTCATGCACAACTACCACTAGGACTACCAAGCGTAGGTCCTAGGTACGCCATTGGGATTACCAAGTATAGATCCCAAATATGCCATTGGGTTACCAAGTGTAGATCCTAGCTACACCACTGGGCTACCAAGCAGTCACACTTAAATGCTCGTAATCAAGTCGTACTCGTTCTGTGTTCTAGGAGTTTAAGGGTGAGAGAGAGAAAATAGTAAATAACATTAAGTAAATAACAAATAAATAAATAACAAAGTGAATGCTGCAATGATGAAGTAATCTCGATCTTTATTGCTGGTCATGTGCATGTCCAAGTACGGCACACTCGAATAAAGACACCGTACTATTACATTCATCACACTATGGGCAAACATGGGAAAAAAATCTAACTCTGGAGGGATCAAACTACCAGAGCTTCGCTACTCTAAAACTGGGATGTCAAATGAGGGAGAGCCGCCTCTTATTTATAGAAATTGCGATGGACTGCGATATCGCATACGCGATATCGCGGGCAGATGAGATATTGCATACGTGATATCGTAGCCCATGAGATATCACATACGCGATATCGCAACCCATGAGATAACGTGGGTGCGTTATCGTGGATGCCTTAACATGACCGCCAGCAATATGAGCAATTTCATGTCTCATCATACCCCCACGACTGAATGAAAACTCGTCCTCGAGTTAAAGTGAGAACTTGCTACATTGATTACACAGTGGATAGGTATGGGATTATTAGATGGAAAAATGGGATGATGCCGCAGTGTGGGAAGAAAACAAAACAAAGACAGAACACACAGAATATTTACAAAAATTTGGAACTCATGTAGTTCCTGGTGTCGGTGACTCCTCCATAGGTGTCTTTCCCTTTTCTTGCACTCCAGGTCTTGGGATTTGATAGCGTTGAAGTATGGCCTAGAGTTTCTCCTCTTGTAAGGCCTTGAGTGCCTTGGCGTGTGTGTAAGTTTGCACTTGTGCCATAGAGGCAGCCTAATGAGCCTTCTCTTTTTCTTTCGCCACCCCTTTATTCTCTATCAACAGTTTATTAAGTTGCTCGGTTCTAAAAGTGTCCAGTTGGTTCTGAGCAACCTTTGGCCCTGTGTTCGGAAGGTTTAATACTTCTGAAATGGTTTGAACAGAGAAATCAATAGTCACACCACAAACGTTAACCATGGTGCCTTCTGCTTTATTGTGCCAAAATTGGTACATTTCCCCTGAGTACTAGGCACCACTTTCAGAGAGGGTATCTCCTACTTCTGCCTACCTGAACCGTACGATAGGATCTTGTCTTTCACCTCTCCAAAATCGTTCGATCGCACCTTGAGTAGGACCTTTTTGTTATCCATGTTTCGGGGCCATCTACAATCACATGGGACCAATTGTTAGTAAGGTTGTTACCAAAGTTAGGTTATACCTTACTGCTTGCCTTAATAGATTTACTTTATTTCCATGTGATGTTAATTATTGGAAGAACGTGTCCCCGAAAGATTATAGTGTTGAGTCCTCTTTGCTTAGGTAGTTTCCAAATTTAATTTTTCTGGTATAGCTAAGGGGGTGAAATTGTTTTTGACACATTCTATTCTTAATTTTAGAACTAATTACCCTTAAAGATGTCCTTTGGATGATGATGAATTTCAAAAAATTTATGCACTATTCGGCATGTGCCCCCTCCCCCACGACTAAGCTGAACACTCTGGGTTCAAGTAGGTTCAAACGGAATGAAAATCGGAGTATCAACGAGCGAGTTATGGATATGAAAGCAAGGGATGCGCAATCGCGAGTCATAGAGATTAATTGAAAAACTTCTCCTGCGTGAACAATTGCAAATGATGTTGATTAGCACAGGGGGGTTACGCATATATATTTTCATTAAACTTAGGGCACTTAGAGAATGTATAGAATTTTTAATATTTCTTTGAAATTAAATGATGTAAACTAAGGACATATGGACTAAAGGGTTCCAGGGTAATTCAACTAGTTCTGAAGGCACGAAAATTATGATGGTGTGTTTATCAATAAAGACCTCGGATGGGAGAAAAAGGCTATGTGATGATTCATAGGAATGTTGAATCAGAGGGATAGTAATAAGGGAAAGAATATCATGAGAAATTAAGCTGAGGGTAAGAAATTATGTGTTTGAGCTAGAGAATCAGTGAAGATTACAAAAAATTACACAAGCGGGTCCTCCCCATAGTAGGTTTCAACCTATAATGCCCTTGTGTAACCACACTTAAAGTGTCTGTGGGCACTAGAAGGGTTAAATGTAATCTACACTAACTCCACAAAACACACACATGTAAATATCACCGGAATGAGATGAAAATTTTATGTTACACGGGACACGAGCTACAATTACACGAACAGTGAGATGAGACGAAGTATAGAAAGGGATCGTAGAAATCGGGACATGAGGTAACTGACCCAGGGTACAATGAATCCTGCGTGAAAAGCATGATTAAGGTGTCATTAACCCATCGTTCCAAGATCAGGACCAAGTCCATCCTTCTAATCAGTGACATCGCATTGTTTCATCCCATGATGAACAACTATGAGAGTACCATAACAACAAGGCGTACGATCACTTGGCGTTTAGTACAAGGGAGGAGTTATTTTTGTTTTATGACACTTCTTTTTTTTTTTCTCTTTTTTTTTTTTTTTCACTTTACTGAATCTAGAGAAGCCGCCAACCTTCAGGCATGGGTGCATGTCTTTCCAGTGGGACCCCCTAGAACAGCTTTTGAATTTTGAGTGCCCTTTTGATTACTCTTACTCCCATTTTTCATTAGATCTACAAGGATCTTAGTACAACCATATTGCATGATAACTCCCATAGATGTCGCCAAAGAGAATCCGCAAGTCCCCTTGATGTCACACCCTAATCATTCCCTCTTGGTCCATCATTCTTCATTCTGGGTACAATGAACACAAAATCAATTTTAAGTTTTAGAAATGTCAAGAATATCACTTTATCCTCGAACAGAACCTCTTATTTGTAGAGTGGATGAGTGGATGTAGTGGGCTCACTATTCCAAATAATTGATCACTCATGACTTAATAACATAAAACACATCTCAACCAACGATCCACATGAGTGTTTTATTCATAGATGAGATTACTTACAAAAACATGAAAATACAAACACACAAAAAGAAAAAACAAAAAGTTGAAAAATGAAAAACTAGAAAACAAAAAGCTATAAAATTAAAGAAATTGAAAAATATTTATTAATCCTGCTTGTCATTGAAATGGGGGGGATCCCCCATAACTAAACGGTTGAGTATGGCAAGGATTAATAAATGAAAAATGAGGATCCTCGCATATTGGAAATATTGAAATCGGTCCATACTTATCCCCTTGGATTTTACACACTTTGTAATAAACACAGTGGGGCACTTCATACAATGTAGTTTCCAGATAACGAGTTGACCCACTATGATGTTTAGGACCATTAGATGGTATGCAAGGATTGGGCTGAAGCCTCCCATGGTTGTGTTCATTGGGCCGTATGGTTGTTGGAGTGTAAGTTGGTGGCCTTAATGAAGTTACATGAGGCATCAGGTTCGAAGGTAAGGGTGCATCACATTGTTGGACTTGTGCTGGGTTGGAAGGTGCAGTGGCCTCTGAATTGTGTTGTCCCTTCCTATAGTCGTGTTTAAAGAAAGGACGCTTTTGATGTTGAGGAGGCTCTTCATTGCGGGTAGTAGCAGTAGCACAAGTGTTGTTCATGGGTTGCGTTGGTACAAATACCTTAGGAACAGTTGGTGGCATTGTGGAAGGAGGGAAAGGATAAGAATGTTGAAAGTTAGGAGGAATGTAAGGTGTGCAAGGTGGTGGTTGTGTTGGAGGTATGGCCTGATAGTATTGTGGAGAATGGTGTTGTGGTGAGATAAAGTGTGGTGGCCCAGTTAAAGAAACAAGAGGTTGAACATGATAAGCATTTGGATTCAAAAAATGTGAAGGGTGCCTCCAGTCTAAGGGTGGATTCCCCCACGACTGGGATTGTTGCCACTGTGATCGAACACAGTATCTCTGTACGAACTCTGGATGTAACATGTTTTCCCAATGCTCATGTAGATGTAACAATATTGGGCAGTGGCCTTTGCGGTGATCGTACAGGCATATGCTGCATTCATATGTATGACTGGAAGTTGAGCACTTATTCCCTTCATTCTTCTTGTCTGAATGTCTATTATTTTGTCCTACCTCTTGGGTTGTCAAAACTCTATCCCTAATGATGTTGATATATTCTCCACACTTTTGATTAATCCATTCCAACATCTAATTGATCTTTGCCTCGGCTTCTTCTAACGATTGTTGTATTGGCAAAGATGATGTTTCCACCTTGAGATTTGTTGATCTCTCCTTATTATGATCAGGGACCTTTGTTGGGTTAATATTTTGGTCCTGTTGATGTTTTTCAACACCCTCCCACATAGCTAATTCTCCTTCTTCTTTTGCTACCCGCTTAATAAGCTCTTGGATTTGATGGGTTCATAGGGCATATAGTTGACCTTGGGCATACGTTCCTAAGGTCTCTCTTGTTTCATTACGTAGCCCATCAATGATATTGTACATTAGCCTTTCCTCGAAAAACCCATGGCCTAGACAGTTGTTTAACAATGCATAATATCTTTCTAAGGCCATGTCCAAGGGTTCATGTTTTGCTTGTTTCCATCCTTGGATTTGTTTCCTCAAGGCTGACACTCTTGTGTAGGTTTGATATTTTTCATTAAAGACTTCTACCATTGTTGACCAGTGTCATATCGAATTTGGTTTTAACGATCTATACCATACTTTTTCTTGGTCAACGAGTGTCATGGAAAAGAGCTTAAGTTTTTGCCAACCATTATCAATGTTATTCCATGTGCAGGCATCGTAGAAGGCTAGTAAATGTTGATGTGGATCTAAGTCATAGCCTCCTAAAAATTTGGAAAATTTGTTTAAATT
>MNCI01002996.1:474711-488869 GCA_015680685.1 Gnetum montanum
CTACCAAGCAGTTACACTTAAATGCTCGTAATCAAGTCATACTTGTTCCGCGTTCTAGGAGTTTAAGGGTGAGAGAGAGAAAACAGTAAATAACATTAAGTAAATAACAAATAAATAAATAACAAAGTGAATGCTGCAATGATGAAGTAATCTCGATCTTTATTGTTGGTCATGTGCGTGTCCAAGTACGGCACACTCGAATAAAGACACTGTACAATTACATTCACCACACTGTGGGCAGACATGGGAAAAAATCTAACTCTGGAGGGATCAAATTGCCAGAGCTTCACTACTCTAAAACTGGGATGTCAAATGAGGGAGAGCCACCTCTTATTTATAGAAATTGCGGCGGACTACGATATCACGTACGCGATATTGCATACGCGATATCGCAAGCCATGAGATAACGTGGGTGCGTTATCGTGGATGCCTTAACGCGACCGCCAGCAATATGAGCAATTTCATGTCTCATCAGAGGCCATTACATAGGAAGAAGAACAATCATCAAGATCCTCATGGTTTGATACTTTTAAGTTGCTCTCTTCACAAATGCATATTATTTTTCCAAGTCTTATGATAGATGACAAAGGGATGATGGAATGATAGCCTAATTTGAAGGGCCACAACAATGGATCCAACTATTAGAAATGTTGATATATGGGGAATTGACTTCATGAGTCCTATCACCACCATGTCTAGTAAGAAATCCTACATAATAGTTAATGTTGATTATTATACTTAGTGGGTAGAAGCTATTTCAATTATAGATTGCACATGAGATATAATTGCAAAATTGTTTTAATTGCATTTGATAAATAGATTTGGTGTAACTAGAACACTAATTTTCAATAATGATACTCACTTTATAGGTGTTACATTTAAGAAGCTGATCTAACTATCCTCACCCAACACAATCGCATCTTGATCTATTTTTCATATCTTCACCTCAACCCTTAGTTGTGGGGGTGATCATCATTTTAATAATGCCTTGTTAATACAATTTCTATACTTTTTATTTATAATTTCTTAAATTCCTTTGTAATTTTTTTGTTGACCTTCTATTTATTTAATCTTTTCCAACTCTTTGATATTTCATATTCTATTTTTCTATTCTCTAATATCTTTTAATTTTTGTATACGTTCCTAAGGTCTCTCTTGTTTCATTACGTAGCCCATCAATGATATGGTACATTAGCCTTTCCTCGGAAAACCCATGGCCTGAACAATTGCTTAACAGTGAATAATATCTTTCTAAGGCCATGTCCAAGGGTTCATGTTTTGCTTGTTTCCATCCTTGGATTTGTTTCCTCAAGGCTAACACTCTTGCATAGGTTTGATATTTTTCGTTGAAGACCTCTACCATTGTTGACTAGCGTCGTATTGAATTTGGTTTTAACGATCTATACCATACTTTAGCTTGGTCAACGAGTGTCATAGGAAAGAGCTTCAGTTTTTGCCAACTGTTATCAATGTTATTCCATGTGCAGGCATCGTAGAAGGCTAGTAAATGTTGATGCGGATCTAAGTCATAGCCTCCTGAAAATTTGGGAAAGTTGTTTAAATCGAGCCTGGGTAGTCGGCTCTCTTTACGATGCCTACGTGAGATTCGAACAGCCTCTTGTATTTGCGTTAAGCTTGTAGTGGCCAGTGGGGGTTCATCGTCATCAGGTAAGTTATGTTTTCGTGTGTTATGATGACGTTGTTTTTGTTCATTCTTATAGGAAACTCCCACTTCAGGTTGTATACTCCAATCTTCATCGTCATATAGCTCATTGGTTCTCCAATGAACTTCCTCACTAAGTGTGGCGTTATTATCATCTTGTCGGAGAGACATTGTTGTGTGTGAATTTATGTGACTTTTAATAATTAATAATTATTATTTTCTTGAAAGATATATCGTTAAGTTCTTTACAGCGACCTTGTATGATATAACTAATCTAGATAACTAGCACCATCCCCGGCAACGGCGCCAATGATGAGTGGCGAGGTACCCCTACACTCAACCATACGAAACGAGCGTCGCACGCGCGATCCGGTCGAACTCTACAAATGGACTAGTTGTGGCACCTAGATAGTTAATCTTAGGTTGCAGTTCGCTGTCTTCCCACCTAGACTAGTTTTGCATATGTCATGTATGGTTTAGTTTAGATGAGGTGTATGATGTGTTTCCTAATTTATGCTACTCCTGAAGGCAGTGGAAAATAATATTAACTAATCTAAGCTAGGAGGAAAAGGGTAAGAGAGTCTAATCTAGCCTAAGTGCGACAAGCAACCGATTCCTTGATCAACCGTACACATCTTGGACCTCGTGCACGACTACCACTGGGACTACCAAGGGTAGCTTCGAGGTATGCCACTGGGATTACCAAGCGTAGATCCCAAATACGCCACTGGGTTACCAAGCGTAGATCTTGGATACGCCACTGGGCTACCAAGTAGTCACACTTAAATGCTCGTAATCAAGTCGTACTCGTTCCGCTTCTAGGAGTTTAAGGATGAGAGACTAATCGCGATGAGTAACCGATTCCTTAGCTAGCCCTCGTAGATGCTCGTAGCCAAGTCGTACTCACACCGCGCTACGAAAGCAATAAATAACATTAAATAAATAACAAATAAATAAACTAAGTGAATGCTGCAATGATGAAGTAATCTCGATCTTTATTGCCGATCATGTGCGTGTCCAAGTACGACACACTCAAATAAAGACACTATACAATTACATTCACCACACTGCGGGCAGACACGGGAAAAATTCCAACTCTAGAGGGATCAAACTGCCAGAGCTTCGCTACTTCTAAACTGGGATCCCGAATGAGGGAGAGCTGCGTCTTATTTATAGATATGGCGGCGGACAGCGATATCGCGTACGCGATATCGTAGGGAAAGATGCGATATCACGTACGCGATATCGCGGCCTGTGCGAACCGTGTCTCATCAGGAGAGGATCCACTTGTATAACTCCTTGGCTAAGAGCTAATTCACAACATCAAGACCATGACAAGTTGCTATTCAACTTGATTCATTATCCTATGAATCACTTCTATTCACATTTTGCATGTCGTTTATCTAGGGGAAGTTAAAAACAAAAGCTACACCACAATGACATTGGAAAGTATTTCAAGTTCTAGGTAGGATTCAAGGGGAAAGTATTCCAACATGTGTAGCGATTTATTTTCTTTGGTCATCCAAGCTCATGGCATAGGATGTTACTAAGAATTTATATAAAATATTTGTTCCCAATGTTCCCATTTGTCATGGGCCTACGTATTAATTACTACACGGTGAGACACATAGCCGTGTTGAAGTCAGCATGGACAAGGAAAAGCCAAGGGATATCGCATGGGGTTTAACCCGTCGCTGCTGGCAATCAAAATGGTAAATTGTAAAGTCATGATGGGCATGCCGTTTTACGTGGGGTAAGTTAAAAATAGAAGCTACACCACATTTACATTGCAAAGTATTCCAAGTTTTAGTGTCGCATCCAATGGGAAAGTATTCCAACGTCTTTAACGATCTGTTTTATTTGGTCACGCAAGCTCGTAGCCCAGGATGTTACTTCAGAACTTATGTAAAATATTTGTTCTCAATGTTCCCATTTGTTTCCCATTTGTTATGGGCCAGACGCATAGCACCGTTGAAGCCAGCATAGGCAGGGAAAAGTGAAGGAAGATTGCATGGGGTTTAACCCGTCGCTGATCGTCGTCAAAATGTCATTGGAAAGTCATGATGGGCACGCCACTTACGTGGAGTAAGTTAAAAACAGAAGCTTCACCACAATTACATTGCAAAGTATTCCAAGTTTAAGGTAGCAGTGAATGGGAAAATGCAATTTTATCAAATTCGTTTAATACGTTCGCTATTCCAAGCAGCCGTGGATGCCCACACAGCCCATAAGTCCATTTCATTTGGAATCTTTTCAAATTCTTTTAAGATCCGCCATGGGAACTGTCCACAGATGCATTGGAAACAGGAGGACAATTCCACTTACAACATCCTAATATTGTTTCCAATCCTAGTTACAAAACAGAAAGATACCGCACATGGTGGGCCACTTTTAAAGAAAGCCGTTGATCCATTTAGGTTTTATATACCGTCAATCAAAGTCAGTCTTGACAACAGAGCAATTTTTCCTTTTGAACAGCAAATTTTTTGGTCACCTAAGAGGTGGGTCGAGCTTTGTGCCAACATTTCAAAAACACTAGCAGCACAACCTGATAAAATCCACAGCCAAGGTCAACTCTGAATACAAACAATACAAGCTCACCAAATCACAGGCATGAATGCAGGCGAGAATGGTGTGTTTACAGGTTGTTGGAGAGGGATTGGCTTGCCTTCTCCCGACAACGGGGCCTTACCTTCTAATTTGGACCGTGTTCATAAACTTTCCGACGGTAATTATTTATCATGCAGTAGCGCCATTCTTTCTCGCCGACTTATTTGTTTATGCCTTTCATTTTGCACAAATTTGTGCTCTGCTAGTCATTGTTGTTGCTGGTTGCTTCTACCATCATCATTATCATCATCTTCTGTTTGCCTAGCTGTGTTCCGGAAGCAGTCAGCCTCCTGTTGTTTCTTTGTTCTTGTTCTGGGATTTTGGCTTTTGGTTTCAGGATTGGCCTTCTTCTGAAAGGTAATTTGATTTATCCGCTTTTTCGCCTGGATGCCTAGGCTCCGGATTTTGCGGTCCGACTTCAGGTCGAATTTGGTACGAATTTTGGGCACGGATTTTGGACATTGTAGGTTAAATCGTGTCTGGGGCATTGCAGGCTAAATCCTGCCCAAATTTTAGGATTTTTTATGCTTCCCTGAAGCAATGGGAGCTGTTTTGATGCCGATTGTTGTGGGTTTTGTGCAATGTTGACTTTGTGGGTTGCTCCGGAATTGTGATCGTTGTGGTGGGTTCTCTGATTTCTTTTTCCGCAGATATGGATGGCATGTTGGCTCTTCTTAAGGTCCGTGTGATTAAGGGCAACAATCTTGCGATCAGGGACCTGAAGAGCAGCGATCCCTATGTGGTTGTCAAATTGGGAAATCAGGTGGGCTTGATGGTTATAAGATTAAGTTTTGGATAAATGATCCTCTTTGTTTATGCATTATGGGACTGAAAGAGGCGGGTGAATTCTGGTTGCAGACTGTGAAGACCCGTGTCATAAAGAAGAATTTGAATCCTGTTTGGGACGAGGAGCTAACGGTTTATATTCCCAAGAAGGTCGTTCCGCTTAAACTGGTAAGCTTTTTACGAAATTTCTGCCTGCAATTAAAAGTGGTCTGCACAGAGCTAAGCCTTGCTGAATACCGATTTTTCTGCCACTTTATGGTTATGTTCAGCTTACAGTTTTTCAAAAGATCTTGTCATATGTTAGAATGCACAGCAGACTAATCTAATCTTCACCGTGGTTTAAAGCATAGAAGGCGGCATGCATAGCAAAGTTTTAGGATTTTATAAATTTATTCCTCCTTCTGGAACTATTTGATGTCTTTTTGATATGCGATGCCCTGCCAATGATTCTGTTTGTATTTCAATAGATTTAATATTTAAATTTAATTGAACTCCCGAGTGAGGTAATTCGATTTAAGCTCAGCATTTTTGTTCGATTGTTTGGTTAGGGTTTAAGATATTAACATTGAGCAATGCAGGATAGTTTACAAATACTGAACGAGTACCGTTGATATTCTGTAATTTTTTTACTAAAATCCATTTCAATTCATAAATCATTTGAAGTGAGAAAACGTCTGGCCTGCTCTACTGATGGTATCATTTTGTTACCTTCTGTTTAATTGTTTTTTAATGCACACACTATCATTTGATCTAAGTTAGTATCTGAAAAGAATTTTTTCTTCATTTGTTACTGTAAAATTTGTAATTAGGTATAGTATCACTACTATTTGTTCTACTTTTTTTCTCAATGTTTATCATACTGTTTACAATCAGTCAGATTCTAATAGTCTATCCTGCACTTAAAATTTTGAGTTCGAACCTTGAATTTGCACTGCAGAAATTTTTTATATCCTGACATCTTTCTTTCCTTCCCTCTTTGACTGCACCTAAAGAAATTAAAAAATGTTGCAAATGAAATTTGGAACTGACCCTTTTATCTGAATGTGATAAAGAGAGACATAAAAAATCGTCAGATACATCATTCTACATCTTCTTTGAATAGTTTAAGTAATGTCCATTTCTTTTTCAATCATTACAAGCAAAACATGAAAGATCTCTGAGGATGGACCTTGTTTTATATCCAATATATATCCTTGTACATTAAAGCTTTGCATTTCCACATTGTTTCTTTAGAGGCATTGTACTTCTTTTTAAATTAAATGATGAAGGGTTTTCAGCAGTCTTCAAGCTTTCTAGTAGGTAATGGGGCCATATGCCACCTTGGGGTAGAATAACAACAAAAACTCTATTAGGCATCCAATAAGAAACAAAAAACAAATCATTTTTATAGCTAAGGTAAAGCCCGATTACTTTTTGCAGTTTGTCAGTTATTCCAAGGTTTGATATCCTTGATTTTGCTGTTATTACAGAGAATCTATGACAAAGACACTTTCAGCAGAGACGATAAGATGGGAGATGCTGAAGTTGACTTGATGCCACTTGTTACGTCTGCCCAAAATCTGAAAAGTCCAAGCAATATTCCTACTGATTGTCATATTTGCAGGATACATGCAACCAAGGAAAATTCTCTGGCTAAAGATAGCCATGTCAAATATGTTGATGGAAAACTTGTGCAACATGTGTGTTTGAAGCTGATTAACACAGAGTCCGGGGAGCTGGAACTTGAGCTTAAATGGGTTGAGCTGAAGAATTGAATGAGGGGAAATTACAATGTTACGGTTTCATCAAGAGTGTGTTATGGCCATCCATGTATACTGTAATTAGGACAGGGCTTTTCCATGGTATCTGTACATGGAATATAATAATAGATGAGGAGACAGAGTGATAACTTTGTCCACTAAGAAGTGATAGCGTTATCCTTTTAAAATATTTCTATTTAAGTGTGAGCTCTGAACGAGAACAATTTGTTAAAGATGTTCATGCACATATATTGAGTCTTTTGATCTCAGATCTTTTCCTGTTACCAACTATATTTTGCTGTAAAACTTTGGCAAGTGTTTTGAATAACTGGTTTTAGCCTACTGAGCCATTGATTTAATAGGTTCTCTTTACTTTCTGTGTTTACTAGTTATGCCAAAACTTTTAGGCTCCTACTTTAATGGACCTAATATTTAGGGAGTTTAACCATGTTTGGTTGGACTAATATCCTAAATCTGCAGTTCAATTTTTGATTTTACGAAAACTGTTTGGTTTATAGATGGATTCATGTGCACGGTCGGATTGATGATTCGTTAAACCAGGGCGTCTTTGGTTGCCTTAAAGGCATGTTTAGTTACTTCAATCTACAAATGTTAGATGCATAAATTTCACTTTTGGAATTAAAAAAAAAAAGAAAACTGTTAGGTTTTTTCGAATTAAAAATGGTGAATTCCATGGATTACTCTGGATTAAAAATCCATACCTATTTCTGCAAGACTGTCAGTTCAAAGGGTAAACTCTGTGGATTCAACATGTACCAGTTCAAGTAACCAAACATGCCTGTAAGGCACAAAATCGTTTTTAAATTTATAATAAATTTCCAAAATTGTAATAAATCTCTAAAACTGAAAAGTTTTTATGATTGGATTTTAAAAACATATATAAAATTCCATGAATCTTGATTGGTTTAAGAAGAGATTACCATACATCATTGGTCACAACCTCCTCTTCAATAGTTGTTTTGGCTAAGAGCCCAAGAGCCCAACTACCAATGTAGATTGGTAACATTAAATAATATTCTGTGCTTTTACCCTATCCAAATCGTCCCGGATTAGATATGCATCAAAACTGGCAAGAAAAATATCCATGGATTCGCCCCAGAGATACACGATTCTATGCTAATGCTATATATTTTACCTTCAGCAATTCCCCACTCATTTACATGAACTTCAAATCTTAGATAACTAAGCTAACCCAAAATACAGATTTTGACATGGTGAAGAACTTTCAGATTTGGAAAAGCTTATGGCTTTTTTGAATACAATGGTTCTGTGGAAACAAAAATCTTTCCAATAATATTTTTAAATTCATTAAATTGTTTCACTTACTTCTACCTTATTACTCATCCAACAATAACAACATGCTTCCGAAACAAAATTATAAATACATAATACCCATCGAGCAGCAGCGTCCTTCCAAAACTAAATTAGAGATATATATTATAAATACATAATGAAACTAGTGTCCCTGTAAAAAAGGTAAACGCGAGCACACAGGTTTCTTAAACAGCTGGTCCTTACTCCTTTGACATGACTATACAATCTTTAACTAAAATATTATTGTGAAACTTATTATAATCTCGAGAGCTTGTTGGTCCTTAAACAAGAAGTCTAGTTGTCAAAGTTTGAAGCTTTACGTTTTTCCTAATTGCCATGAGGCACGGAATTGCAACATTTAGAACGAGAGATAGAAACTTGATCAAAGACACTGTTTGCAGAGGGAGGAAAATCATGAAATCTTGTATAATGCTCGGTGGGTAAATAATAATAGCTGGGCGCCACCACCACACCCCGAACCCCTTCTAAAAAAGAACAAAAAAACAAAAAAAAACATGCTCTGTTCTATTCTGCAATTGCATATAGTGTGCTGCTGTGTAGAACATGTCACGTTATGCTGCTTATGTGTGATCAGATTCCAAGTTCCAAATTTTGTTAGCGGCAGGTTTGCAGCACTCTGAACCTTAACTTCGAAATGTTTGCTTCAGGTCTTTCGTTTTTTAATTCAAAGATAATCCGAACTGTGTGTGTGAGTATTCACAAGCACAGAGTCTTTCTGGTCAGTTTGCTTGCATAATAGAAAGGATTACAGTGAATGACGTGAAACTAAATTTTACTTGTGGCCATACCAGTTTTCACAAACCTGCCATCTTTTATGCTTTGACTGTGTGTAGACTGTCTTTTTATGGGCCCCTGGTTTTTCTGCGTAGAGATGCTTCAATATTTTTAAAGATTGCGTTACTATGAAGCTAGACTTGGGTCTGTCTGTATCCTATTTTTTAAAAGGAACTCGGTGAAAAATTTAAAACAGAATCTTGTTTGTGGGATTTCCGCCTTTACCAACTCCGCATAAATATACTTTTGACTTTGTAACTTTTTCAAATTTTTATAAACCTTGACGAATCCAATATGCATGACCTGCATCACACATCTTGCCAAATATACATACCATTTTATGTTTTTTTAATCTGTGGTGCACGTTATGGATTTTTTATTCGGTTGAAAACAAGCCATATCTCCATCCGCTACTCATCTACTGACGCGATACAAAGCTGAAAATTATAAGAAATGAAAATATTATTAATTTTCTAAAAGTATTAGAAACTTTGACGCGTTCCGGTAATCTAAGAATGCTGATATATGGGTCGAAAGAGTGGATATACGCTTAAAGGAAAAACAATAGAAGTACCATAGGTTAATTATCAAATTCATTTAAAAGGTAATTTATGTATATATTTTACAACAACGTATTGTAATTAACTTTTTTAAACTCTAAAATGTTCGTGTTATTCTTTTGGTGCAATTTTTTAGAAAAAACAAAGAAAATACAATACCATACAATTAAACAAGATGCCACTAAAGCAGAGAAACTAAGATGTAAGAAAGAAAATAAGCTCTCACGGAAAAGAAACTAAAATGTGTTAAAGAAAATAAACTCTTACTACAATGCTAAGGTAGGGAATAGAGAAATATAATACCATATACAAAATATGATTTTAACATAGCCAGTAATTCAAAACTTTATTTTATTTCACGATGAAATTGTATTGGTTGGATAAGACATATCCATTGTCTTTCCTTAGAGGGACCCCACGATGTTTATGGTTATAAAGAACCCACGACATACTTCAAGGAGAAAATGGTTTCCGAAGGTGGTACACGCCATAAACAAACAAAGAAAGAGCAAACTTGACTGAGAGGGTAAAACTAAATTGGGTAAGTGGTAGAGAAACAGAGACAGGATGAGTGATTCGGTTTTTAGTTATTTTGTTACCTCATCATTTGGTTAACATCATTTGTTTAAAACAATCATGTTGGCCAATATATATATATATGAAGCAGTTTCATCACAGGCTATGAGTAGAATTTAATTAATTTTTTTATTTTTTAAGTTATCATCACTATTTGCATTTCAAATAATATATACTGGTAAACATAAATTGGTTAAAATAAAAATTTATATATTTCGTATATGTTGATGAAGGAATATATTACACAATTATTGCAACAAACATTACAAAGTTGTATAATAGAATTAAGCAAAAGGCAAAATACAATGATAAGTGTGAATTTAATATGTCTAATCCTTCAATTGGGCAAAACGAACTTTCTGTGCAATTCTACTTTAGAGATGTTTAGCATCTGAAATTTTTCTGTATCTTTGCACATAGAAAAGAGGATAAATCTTTAAAAAATCAATGGTCTTGACTCCAGATAATGCAACAAACATTAAACCTGTAAGTTCTCTTGTGTAGCGGTTTTGCAGGCTATGAGTAGAATTTAATTATTTTTTTCATTTTTTAAGTTATCATCACTATTTGCATTCCAAATAATATACACTAATAAACATAAATTGGTTAAAATAAAAGTTTATATATTTCGTATATGTTGATGAAGGAATACATTGCATAATTATTGTAACAAACATTACAAGGCTGCATAATAGGATTGAGCAAAAGACAAAATACAATGATAAGTATGAACTTAATATGTCTAATCCTCCAATTGAGCAAAAAGAACTTCCTATGCATTTCTACTTGGAGATGTTTAGCATTTGAAATTTTTCTGTATCTTTTCACATAAAAAAGAGGATGAATCTTTAAAACATTAATGGTCTTGACTACTATAGATAATGCAACAAACATTAGACCCATAACTTCTCTTGAACCAATGTGAATAGTAGTTTTATCTAGTGTCATTCCTTGAGATTTATGAATAATCATGGCCCATGCCAATTGTGATGGTGACTGACGAGATGCTCCTTGGACCACAAGTACAATTGGCACATGATGAGAATTACCATTATTAAAGGCACATCCGATGTAGAAGTCAAAATCAACAATAACGTATAATGGTAATGCAGGTGGCTATTTACCTTAAGGATACATAATATTGTGAATCATGCCAAGTGCACCATTCACCAATCTTACTTCAGGCCAAAGGTTAATTGTAAGCATTACCTTTTCATCTTCACATATAATAGAGATTGCATTACTTGTTGCAGTAAATAGTTGTTGCACTCCTTGTTGCAGTAGATGGTTGTTGTTGTTGATCTTGAAGAAAGTGTTCTTCATCTTCTCCATTGGCACTAATAGCAGTAGAATCCATGTTTCTAAAAATGCATGAATTCCAATATTGCAGCTCTCAATCTTGTAACATGATGCCTAAGTTTAATATTTTTAAATACTACATCACACCGTAACCATCATCACCTTAACCATTGCCATGATCGTAACTATTACTGTAACCATAATCGTCACTATTTATAATAATAATAAATATTTATTATTATTATAATTGTAACCATCACCATTTATAATAATAATAAACTGTTAATATTATCCACCGTTTATAATAATAAATATTCATTATTATCCACATTGGGCCCTACATGTGAGGGAATACGAAGAGATGGGGAGCCCAAGGGTCAAGGGGCATTAATTGAATAGACATTCGACTCCCTGCAATGACTCTTTAGCTCCTTTGCATGTGGTGTGTGCATGTGAGAGAATACAAAGAGACAAATGAGAAGCTCAGGGGTTAGGGGACATTAATCGAGTAGAGATTCAACTCCCTTATACTGATTCTTTAGCTCCCATGCATGTGGTACTTGTGCGTGAGGGAATACGAAGAGATCAAACTAAATTGACACTGCAACATATATTTGTAATGCATATTCGTTTATGGAGATATAAAAAATCACATTACAAATGCATAAATAATGTTATTATTATATCACAGGCTTTTGTATATTGACATTATTGTTACAATGGATAAGATATGAATGATGCTAACACCTCATTCATAATTAATATATTATAATTATTGTGAAATCCAATAAATATTATGAGATTATTATAATTAGAGTAATAATCCATAATTATATATGAGATATTATGGATTATAAGATTCATTCGAACGGTAAATACTTCATAATAAATAAAGCCAAGATATGATGAAATATTACTCATAATCCATATTATTAGAGATATTATTCATTTATTCATAATGTTAACTCATAATGATTATATCTCGGTTAGCATTATCCATAAGATATATAGAATGAAATGATTATAAATAATTGACTTTATTTATGATAAAATGTTTATAATCATTATATATAATCATTTATGTTTATGATTAGAAATATATCATTATATATAACCGAGATACATATAATCATTGGCTCCCCTACAATGACTCTTTGGCTAGGGGAGATTTATAAATAATTAGTTATTTATGATTATGGCAAGACATGTGCGTCGGCAGAGAGCTTGTCACCGTTGGCATTGGCTAGGATCATCACAACATGATCTTGCTGGAGATCTTCTCAAGGTCTAGGGTACCAGAGGTGCAGAAGTTCTCATTTTTAAAATTTACCAGGTTAACAACCATATCATCCATTAGATTCCATCAATCAAAGAATATGTACATAAAGAAAAGGCCTCATTGCATGCGAGAAGGTAAGAAGAAATTATCAAATTTGAACTCTTTAAGTCCTAATAAGTAGGAAAAATTGTTAAAATTATGACCAAAGTCAGGCCAACATCTCAAATTGGCTAATAATTTTCAAGTGCTAGCAAAAATGCAAATGCTTTTGCATTTTATTAAAATGCATATTGCAAATGAAAAAGCAATCACAGTCATAACAACTGAACGCATCTACTCCATTGTAACTACTAAATTTCAAAGCACAACCATAGAAATTATAAAACCTACACAAAATATACAATGAGATAAAGAGAAAATGAACTTACAAATGCTTCTTTACATTGAAAAAGGATGTAGCAAAAAAAGATTACTCAAGATAGTAGCAGAAAATTACAATTTCAAAATTCCCTGCCACTCCAGAAAGCATTGAAAAAAGAACATAACTAAACTTTGGAATTTTTTTGCATTGGGAATGCAAATGTATAGGAAGGCATGCTAAGTACTGATGATAGAAGAGCTTAGCTTGAAGTGAAACTATGAAAATTGTAAAAAATCATCAAAATGTAATGTTCAACACATTACAATTCACTATAAAAAATTAACAAAAACACACATAAAAAGACTGGTAGAAAGTTTATTTCTAGAAAGAGATTTCAATAACTAAAGGCTATTGTTAACACAAAAACTTCAGAAGATCCTTCCCCTCAGGCTGCAGCTTCAACTATAGCCATTACCATCCTTCCTCGAATGCCTCTAGCTCTACCCCTCATCCTACCCCTACATGCAAAATTTTATGCTTAAAACATACATTTAGACAAAGCTACTTAAGAAACATATTGGCTTAATTCATATATAAATTTTATCCAAAAAAAAAATAAACCTAAATGAAGAGATCTTTTAGCTATTATAACAAAAATTGTATTATGATTTACACCTCTTCTACCTCTAGGATCCAAGCTGCCACATGTGTAGAAGGTCACATTTCCGTTGCCATCAAGGTTAGTGTTTTCAGCATAAATGACTATGAGATTTAGGTCTTCCAATAATGGTTCTCTGGGGTCGAGTGAGGTTCCAACATACTTGCTACCATCGACGAGAACCATGATGGCTGAGAAGTCATAGTCGAGGGTGCTAGCAATGATGGTCATGATCTAGGGCATAAGGTTTGAGGCAATGTCAATACTATGTCTGGAGTTTTTGGTCGAGAAAGCAACAAAGACGTGGTAGTGGACTGTAGTAGTGAAGGCATCGATGGCAATGTTATTAGTGTAGTAGGGCTATAGGTTGTTGCCAAGCGAGAGCGAAAGCATGTCAATGTCATTGGACAGAGTGGCATGCATGGTGATGAGACGCGACTTGCATGTGTCGTGATATCGGGTCTCCCCCTGCGATATCGCATACGCGATATCGCAAT
>MNCI01002996.1:510140-563460 GCA_015680685.1 Gnetum montanum
ATGGTTTTATTGTGATTATAGATGGCACCCAACCAAAAACATCCATAAGAAAGAAAAACCTCACAACGATGGGAGAAAGGACCTAGAGCTAGAAGGGGCCAACAAGAACAAGGCCAAGAACTACATGAGGTGACCCATATAATAGGACCTCTCCATGAGGAACTCGAAGTGGAATTTGTTTAACAAATTCTAGAGGAAGAAGTGCCAACCAAATAATCACAAAGAGGAGAAGTGCATGGTCCCATGCCAAGGCTTGAGGTCACTTTGACTCAAGCCTACCTTGATATCATCAAGTCTTGAGAGATTCAATGATCCATTCTTTAAGAGATCAACTCTAGCCATTTTGGGAGAAAGCTCTAAAGGATGTTAAGACTCAACTACAAACCTCTTCCATGTCATCAATCATCACATCTAGTGTGGAGTGGTACATGGAAGAGACATACCTTTTTTGGAATAATTAGAAGCTAGGATCCACAAATAAGATCAAGGACATTCAAGTGTTCTATTCAGTAGAAGCTATTGCATAGGCACTTGAGTTACCTAACTCTGGAACATAGCTAGTAAAATTATCCATGCAAGGTGACCTTGAGGTGAAGAAGGAGTTTGGTACACTCACATTGGCAAAGTGGATTTATTTCAAGATTGAGGCCTATCACCTTAATCCAATGGTGAGTCCAAGCAAGGTAACTACTTTCTCTGCCTAAGCATGTGCTACTCTAAGTGGTAAGTTCCCCATTAACCTTCCACAACTACCATACTTGGAAATCGAGAAGCGTTTTAAAGAAAACAAACATGGAAGGAAGACCCTGCCCTTTCCATGCCTCATCAAAAAACTTTGCAAGAGCGTAAGAATTTTTCGCTACTTTAACAATACACTCAAGCATACTCCTTTGGCTTCATGGTCTGAGATCATAAAAGAGAAGATGCTAGTGATAACTTAATTAGAGGAACTACCACCACCACCACCCACTCAAGAAACAACACTGGAGGCCTGCATAACCATTGAATATTTGTAGAAAATCTAAGAATAGCTCTTGAGAGAACAAGAGTAACAAGTAAGAACAAGTGGGGTAGGTCTATCTGTGTACCGGCTAGCAATGAGTTACCTTAACAAGGTGACCCAAACAGTTAGCCAAATGGAGAGGGATGGTCCCATTTTCTCTACCCAACGAATGCAACTACCTTTAAGGGTGAATGTAACTACCTTTGAGGTCAAATCCTAACCCTCGAGAAGTGATGGTGTCACTAGCAACACATCATCTATTCCTAGAAATCTCTAGGAATGCTACCACTTTTTGGATGCGACTGGAGAAAGGTGAAGGGGTAACTGTCTTGGTGATGCAGCACCAAGGATAGGAGACAGTGGCAGAAGTGGTTGCCGATCATGTAGTAGAAGCATTGAATGCACCTATGGCATCTATACTAGACATATTTGCACTTCAAAATGTATAGACATCTATAGGCATGGTCAACGAGAAATTAAACGTAGCCTAGCATAAAAAGTTACTAGAACAACTCATAGAAATAAGGCAACTAACTTCAAAAAATTTTGATCTTCTAGAGAACATCATTGCAACCCAATTAGAGCTACTGAATGCAAGGGGCCATTATTTTAGAGAGGCAACTAGAAATGACCCAAGAGAAAAATCAATGCTTGATTGTGGAGGTTGCCAAACTTCGTGCTTGACTTGTAGATCAAGCAATCCTTAGCACAATAGTGATAAGAGATGAAGCTATCAAACAACTTCAAGAATGATTTTAGAAGGTTGAGGAGGAGGTAGTAATGACTATCTTTAAATAGTCCATGTAGAAGTTGAAATGTACTCAATCAAAAAGGACTTGAATCAAATGTGCCATGAGAATAAAGCATTGACTACACAGAATCATCACCTAAAAGATCAAATGCAAGAATTCATTCATCAACAATAGGAGAAACTTACTAGGGTAAACACTGAACTAAGGAAATTGGTCATGGAAAATTGTAATATATCAATGAAGGAGGTACACACCTTATGTCAAAATTCTATGATCAAGATCGCTACCTAGACGGATGAAGCACTCAAATTTGAGAAAATGAAAAATCATGATAGAGACCAGGTTGGCATACAAAAATAAGTAAACAAAAATCACATCTAGATGGCAATGGTGAAACTAAATGAAGCCCTCTAGCAACTCCAACAAGGAAGATGGTGAAGGTCCCTCGAAGCCTTAGGAATCACCACTGCCTGGGACCATTTGATCTTCCCTAATAGCTTCACAACATTAAGGAATGTGCTATTTGATTTTTAAAAAATTGATTCATGGTTTTCAATTTTATGTCCTGAACACCATCATGTTTTGTAATGTGTTGATCTATACACCTGAGCACTTCATTTTTTTGTCAAGTTAGTCAATTTTTTTGGTTGAAGAAAAGTTAGTCAATAATCCCATACCTTTCCAATTTTGTAAAAGAACTTAAGGATGAGTTTTCATTCAGTCATGGGGGTATTATGAGTTATGTTCTATCAGTTGTGTCGATGAAACCTCATCAATGCAGCCTCATCATCTAGGCCTTATTGACAAGGCCTAGTTGATGCATCATATCATATGTCGATGTGACCCCGTCAATGTAGTGCCTATAGTCAACTATAAATACGTGCTTGCAGTTACATTTATGGTAAGTAGAGATAGTAGCTGTAGCATAGCTCTTGCATTTTCTCCATTTGAAAGTTAGAATTTTTCCTCCAAGTGCCCATAGAAGGAGTCATTAAGTGTATGGATCTCTATTTGAGCATTGTTGTACCTAAGCACAACAATGTATGTGGCAATAAAGATGAGCTTTTTGATAAAGCTTACAACACTTTGGATAGATTGGCTATTTCATTTATGCATTCAATGTTTTTAGTTATTTGTTAAATGCTTTCAATTATTTCACAAATATTTTCTAATAATTGAGTTAATGAATTAATTAAGCTAGATAGATTAAACACATAAGTATGACCGCTTTGAGCATAACACATATCTACTTGGTAATTTCAGCAATGTTATTTCTTGGTACGCACAGTAGTGTAGCGCTTGGTCACCCAACAGTGGATACATGGGTTCAAGACATGTACAAAAAGTGGGATTGGATGCTTATGTTAGGATTAGTTAAATGCTAGTTAATTAATTAATTTAGATTAGTTAATCAAATTTCTTTTATCTACATTTTGAGCACTAAATTGTAAAACATAAAATGATAAAAATTGGATGCCTCAATTACACTTAACCATACCAACGAATGTCACAAGTGTAATTGGAAAGACAATGATTGATCTTAAGGCTAAATTCACTTCCTAAAGGACTAGTGCAATAGAAACAATAAAGTCTACGGAATTCGACTAGATCACATGTGTATGCTTTGTGATTTGTATGGTTGGGTGTAGGGGTACCTTGCTGCTCATCATTAAAGAAATGAGCATCCAAAATTTTAATAAGATGATGAGTAATTTTTAGGTTGTGTTAGTGAAATGTAAATCTCTTGGTTAATGACGACTAATTTTGGTTATGGAAGTCATAAATTTATTTTATGAAAATAGATCTTAAGATAATTATACCTTTAGGTAAAAAAGCCCCATTAGAAAGAAAAGCTTATTGGATGCATTTACAAAACAAAAAGAAGCTACAAATGCTTCATACTAGATAAGCACTTTACTACCCACTTGCTATATAAAATAATACCTTTGTTATAATAATTCATCAAACTTAAGCCACCATCCTCTTTGGCAAAAGTACAAATATCCACATAATTTAACAAAAACCATTTCTAGATTGGTTACTACTCTAAAAGAAATTTCACATAAGCTATTTAATGTAATGATTCATAGCAATAATAGGATCCCAACATGAGGCATATTACAAATGAGTTGGATGGCATGCTTACAACTAATAAATTTTGTAATCATTGAAATTTTTCTTATCCTTTCATTTGTAAAGCTTCTTCTTATTCTTCTCAATTATAGCACCCCATAAAATTTTTGAAGATTCAACAAATAAATAAGGAATATTTAACAACTTGAAGCTATTTAATTTTTCCATAAAATTCTAAGATTTAAAGAAAGCCTAATCTTGGAATCCCTTATTATAAAAAATAGAGAATGTTAACCACTTAATTTGACAACCTGAAAGTTTGTAATATTGATTAGCACAATAAAATCAAAAAATTTACAATAGCTTCAAGAATAAAGTCTCAATCATTCTAATAATTTTTTCATTAAAAATATATTTATGAAGACTAGAATTAATAAAATGTAATTCACTCCTATTGTAGGCTTTAGCATAATAAAGCTTTTAAAATGCACTGTCTTGGTTAGAATCCCCAACCTATTGCATATCCTCCAAAGTAGCAACAACATTATCCGAAATATATCTACCTTGAACAAAGTAAATTTTCACTGAACTAATTAATTGAGGAATAATTGGTTTTGATCCTCATGTAAGACATTTGGCCAAATTTTTATCAACAAAATTTAAAAGAGCAATAGAATGCTAATTACTAATCTAGGAGTGTTTACCAACCTTAGGAATAAGTTTGCTAAATACTCTATTAAGCTCTTAACCAATCTAGCACTACTTCATGACTTCAACAGAAGCATAAGAAACATCCATATTAATAACATCTTAATGATTTTAAGAAAACTCAAGGAAAATTTTATTAAAACTTAGTGCTTTTATCATTGCCCATGCTAAATACTACATCTTTAATTTCAACAAAAGACCATATCATTAGGAATATTCAAGATAGGTGTCTATTTCACTAATCAAACTCTTGCAACATCTTTTGCAAGAAAGGTTGCAAGTATCAAACTCTTAAAATGGTAGTTGTAGATATCATTTAAAATAATACAAATAAAAATCTGAGCATCAAAAGTAAGCATAACAAGTCTAACAAATACCTACTCTTTCACAAGGTTAACCATTGCCAATGATGCATCCCAATTCTCTAGGAAATATTTGAAAATTATCAAGCTTGAGTTAGGGATACCTTAATGACCATTGATACATGCATAGGTACACCTCCAATGTGCCCCTATTCTATACAATCAAGCTCTGATCTCTTTAGCACATTAAAGCCTCCTAGATTAACCTCATAATTCACAAATTTCACACTAGGGCTACAATGTCTCGATTACTTAAATTGCAAAAATATTATGTTGAGATAAATGATCTCTAAATTAACTAGGCATGATGGTGTTTAGGTGAGACAAATTTAGCATAGATTCTCCAAAGTTTAGGTCATTAGATTTCAATGCCAAGATTTAATCAAAACAAAGTTACATATAAGAAGCAAGTTGATGAGTAGTCAAGGTACCCCTACACTCAATCATATGAATCACAAAGCGTTCATGCACAATTTGATTGAATTCTACAGACTTTATGTCTTCTAGTACACTAGTCTCCTAGGAAGTGAACTTCACCCTAATAGTCATTTTTTTTCTTTCCAATTACACTTGTGATGTACAAAGGCATGGTTAAGTATAATCGAGGCATCTAATTTTTATTATTTTATGTTTTATGTTCCTAGTGCTTAAAATAGAGAAATGAAGTAATTTAATAACTAATTTAACTAGTTAACTAATCTCTAACTAGTTCCAACATAAGCATCCAATCCCACTTTTCGTACACATCCTGAACCTATGTATCTACTATTGGGATTACCAAGTGTTTATGCTACTAGGTGAACTAAGCATCAACACTACTAGGATTACTAAGAAAATGCATGTTTACACTCAAAGCAATCATACTTATGTGTTTACTCTATTTAGGTTAATTAATTAACTAATCACTTGAATTTTGATTTAGCTTAATTAATTTCATAATTAATGAAAACAATAAATGCATAAATAAATCATTAATCTATTCCAAGTGCTGCAAGGTTTGATCAAAATTCTTGTCTTTATCGTTGTTTACACTAGTGTGTTTAGGTACAATAGTGCTCGAATCAAGATTCATACACTTTGTGACTCCTGCTACAAGCACTTAGAGAAAGATTCTAACTTTCAAATGGCAAAACTACAAGAGATCTGCTAGAACTATAACTTGACTCTCTATAAATATGACTGGTGAGCGTGTATTTATAGACTTTATTGTGGAGCTATGTTGATGGGGCCCCATAGATGTTGCAAGCACTAAGTTGATGCTACCCTATCAACGAGGCCCTTTGACAAGGCCACATCAATGGGGGCCCATCAACGTGACACAACGATGATTCATCATACCCCCATGACTGAATGAAAACTCATGCTTGAGTTCCTTTACAAAATTGGGAAGGTATGGGATTATTGACTAACTCTTGACATAACAAACCAACATAATAAAAGTGAGTGCCCGAGTGTACAAATCAATGACATTACAAAAATTTTTGGTGTTCATGACACAAAATTGAACATCATGGCATGACTATTAAAAATTGGATAGCACATCCTCTAATGACATGAAGGTAGTTGAAAAGATCAAACAATCCTAGGCGGTGGAGGCTCTTAAGGTTCTAAAGGACCTTCACCAGCTTTAAGCCTATGTAGTGGTTAAGGTAGTTGTGGTTGTCTTACTATGGCTACTACCTCCAATGGAAGGTAAAAGGTATTTAGTAATGCCTTCATCTTCTCCTTCTTACTTTAGGGATCATTCACAATCCATGTTGCATCGTAAATGTGGACTAGAATGTGGATATCCCATGGACAAGTCAATACTAGAAACAACTTCTTAACATTGACAAACTAAGGAGAAAATTGTTTGCATTCAACATTGAATGCCATGACTATGTTTTGCAGCTCTTAGTAGTCATTTATTCTTTTGGTTAAGTTCTCAAAAGTATATCTCTAATCAGTGTATTTGCCCTTGAGAACCTCGAGTTCCACGTTTGCCACTACAAGCTTTTGCTTGGTATCCTTGTGGTGCTTGAACTTAGCCTCATACAACAAGTATGAGCTGACCACTTTCTTCTCTAGTTCAAATCATGGCCATCCAGTAGCCAACATAGCCAGATTTTCATACCAGAGATTGATGAGCTCCATGTATTCTATCATTTCTTCTATCTACAACTCCTTTAGGTGAATTTTTACTTTATCGTATTATTAATCCCATCAATGATGGGCTACCATAACTCTTATCCTTTTTGAAGTTGCTAGAGGGTCTTATTCACCTTTGCTGTAACAACGTTGCCCCAACGTTGCCTGGCACCCTAAGGAATTCATGAAGATCCAATGGATCTGGGGTGGAAGACTTGGGAAATATGCCTCAAGAAAGCAAGCAACTCACGAGTGAGTGCAAACAGAAGCACAACTTCTTAACGTACATGACCATGCACCTCATTGAGGGTAACCAAACTCCAAAATGAGGACCAAGCAAACAAGCAAACACACAACCTTGTAGACCACATTGGTGGAAGGGGAGATGATGCACCTATAAGGGAAGGTGCCTCACCCACAAATCCCTCACGATCTGGTACAAGGTGTGGCCTGGCACCGCACCAAAACTATCCAGTCTTAGATGCCTACATATCTATGACCATCGTAGAATCAGGGCCATGTAGTTCTCCATGGAGAAGAGGGGGAATGAAGAGGACTTAGAAGAGAGTGCAACAGGAGGATGTCCTATTGCTAGCTTGGTATGACCAAGTCAGGGTGGATTTTGTAACACTTGAGAGCCACCCAAGGGTGCCTTAGAGTGTTCCATGGCCCCCGAACCATGGGGAGAGCCCAAGAGAACCACCATTCTGGGAAATCTCTCACAATCCTCCCCCACATAAAGAAGCAACGTCCTCGGAGCAGAGCCTAGGATAGCTTCGAGTATACACTTCTAAATGGGTTTGGAACTTCGTCAATTTCGGGGATCTGTCAACTTCTTAGATGCCAAGCTTGAAGGAAGGTACCAACCCCAACACCTGATACATCCTTCCATCCAATGCCTTGCATGAAATGCAAGGGCAATTGGAGGAAGCCCAAGACTTCCCTTCTCTATACGAGTGGAAGAGTCCATCCCAAAGGGCCAATGTCTCTAAGGCGTCCCCTAGATCTGTCCCTTTTGAGGGTCTAGAGACATATCTTCTTGAGTAAACCCATACTTATGCAAGAAGACAGCTCCTCTTCCACAAGTTCCATTGAGTTCCTCTGTGAATGGCATCTCAGCACCCATTTTTTGAGGGCTCACTAGGGCCACTACCCATGGTGAGGGACTTGGGAACATTACACTGAGAGGGAGGACATGCTTCTAAGAGCCATGTCTCTGCAAGCAACTCATGCTTGCCAAAACTCCATGTTCTGCTACTTGCATCAAGACCCATGGGGTCTCACTAGTGCAACCATCTAAGCACTAATTCCACATGCATCGATACCATGCACATTCTCTTTTTTCTCATCATGTTTATTCAAGCTAGTATGAAGGGAGTCAAGCATGTTCTCCCTTACAAACAAGGTACAAGGGAAAATCTTTTGAGCTTTACCTTATTGTCTGTAGACACCAGCATTGCATGCCTTAATTCATCATTCATCATTCCATAGTATTCCAATGAGAGAGAAGATTCAAAAATCTCTTTAGAAACTTCTCCAAGAGACTAACATACAACAAGCCCCCACAATCATCAACACCTCTTATGATTGTCCAACATCAATAATGCCTGCTTGAATGTTAGAATAAGGAACAAATATAGAGTCACCTCAGAGAGTAACTAGATCATGAATTCTCCAAGGAACATCAACATTCTCAGAATTTGCATTTCCCCACTATATCAGGAACGACTGCCAGTCTCACTATCAACACCTTTCAGTAGATTTTGCACTTGCAGGAAGGATCCTCTTTGGGAGGTTTCTTCCATAGGTAAGTATAGCAGCCCAGCTACACCTTACCCATCATACACACCTAAGTAGTCAATACAGCCAATAGAACCATATCGTGGAAATGTCACCAACTGAGGGAAGACATGGGTTCACAAGTCTTACCCAAATTCAATTTTCACCTTGAGAATAACTTGAGACACCAAGCATTTTTGTTTCATCTTGGAAGATCTAGGTTTTGTTTCATACATCCCAGTCAAGCCCATTTACGTCAATTTGTGGTGGACAAGGCCACACCACTACCTATTATCATTCAACCCAAACAACAGACACAAGTCAACAACAACATCTTGCCCATAGGAGGACCAGGTCCTCAAGATAGTTTTACAAGGAATGGGCTTTCATCAACATCATTTACAACTTGAATACTAAACAATTCATCCTTGAAGGGTTTATAATAGGGATGGTCTACTAGAGAACCCCCAACAAGGAAGTTCCTTTGAAGATCCCGAAACTGAGAGTACACAATATCATGCCTTGCTTACATGAAGAGCAATATGTATATTTAATTTACATCAACAAGATGAGCTCACAAAGGAGGTTTCATGAATTTCACCAGGGTAAAAAAATTCTATCTTTAAGAACAAGTCCCATGAGTTCACGAACATGGGACCATAGCTAGGAACAAGTCCCAAACATCAAATGCTTCTAGGTCCCAAATAGGAGACAATCGTCTCAATACCACTTGCCTTATTATTTCAGGAACTGAAGAGGGCATCCATTGAAATGGAGAATGATCCCTCATGATCAACTTTGCTATCCCACCAAGGAGGTGAGGACACCAACATGAATTAACATCACACCAGAGACATGGGACAATACATCAGGGAGGGATTGTGTGATACATCAGTGTACATAAGGGACATGTACACGGGAAAATTCAACAAGACATCATAGCCTATTAGGCACAACGATTCCCCTATCATGGAATCACACCATAGACCATGAAGGCACCAATCAGTCCCAATCTATGAGAGCACATCCTAGCTCTCCAAAGCACCAGAAGCAATTTATCACAAGAGCCCACCAACATGCACCCCTACCCCCCCAATCATGAGAGCATCAACTTAAGTGTTTTGGGCACATTCAAGCCCACCAAGCAAAGCCACCAATAGAAATCAGAATTTCTATATCTATAACATCATTTATTCAAGGATGGACCACCATCACAACATTTGGACTATTGCTCCACGATTTCTTCCAACATGGAAGAGAAATTCTAGGTGCCAATACCTAGAACTCGACTCAAATCCATCGCTAGATGTCACATTGATTTGAATTTCAGACACCATCGTTCATCTATGGAAAAGATCTTTGCCAGTCCAGGAACACAAGAGAACGTGTTCCCAAGATTTGTCCTGTCTCAAGGACGTTCATCAAGCATACACCATCCAAGCATGCTAACAACATCAAGAACACATGACACCAGTTCAAGAGCATCATGGGCAAGGACATGCCTTGGTCTGTTCATTACAACACCATATCACAACTGAAGAATTTCCCATGAGGTTTTCAGTAGAATTATACATCAAGGCACAAAGGCCATTTACAACATATAACAAGGACACTTTAAAACAAGCACTAGGAAAACACCATACATCAAGCTTGGCCTTGTCACAATGTGTGACATAGGCCTACAACCAGGAGACAACTGAGTCACATAGGCAATACATCCAACACCTGTGTGTGCATACAACCGAATCGAGAATATCACAAGGATACCTTTCACACATTGAAGGATTGGATTACATTCATATATGGGAACATACATGATATTTGGGAATGCTACCCAAGCCTAAAAGGCTATAGGACAAACTACCCAAGCCCATCCTAAGCTAAAGGATTTAGGCTACCAAGAGCATACCATGAAGAACCATGCTGATTTGAGAAAAACCTGTCTCTTTCATGAAGCATAAATGATCATTTGTCATTGCAGCACTGTCTCAAAAGATACATGATCTACCGTCACACTGAACTGACTGCATAGGTAACCTCGAACAAAAACGGTTCGAGACACGAACGCAACGATTGAATAATGAAACACACCAACTGAGTATCCACCATCCTACCATAATGGGACCTCATTGCATTGGCCACTCCTAGGCCATCAGTATCCAGCATGGCCAAGGATACCATTTCATGCCATCTGCTAGCCCAATATCTGTAGGGTCTAGGACATATCACCATCCTCTGTTAGTGCTCCCCCAGCACTAAGAGGCAAACAAATCATGATGTCCTTGCTGATCCATCACAGCCAAGGTACTGATAAATCCACAACCCAATGTTGGGATTCTGAGACCAAATAATCAGTTCATGAAGGTCTCAAGAGCACATATCTTCCCCATAGACATAGTGCTCACAGAATCAACTAAGGTCACCATTGGCTGCATCTTTGTACCTGTGCTACCTACAAACACTGAGACACAAGCTCAGAAACATAGAAGTTAGTAAGAACATGATTAGCACATCAGCCTCATTCACAACCATTAAGCATGATCATATAACAAAGAGAGATCACTCTTGCGCATCATAAAATTCAAGACCTCAACAACATGTATAGAGATCAATCATGCAAAACATTGATGGAGGAATCTGATCCCCACTCAAACAAACGATTTCATCATCAGACACACTAAGAGAGAGATAGCACACTCTCAGAATTTTAAGATTCATACACAACAATCATTCCTAGCAACTAACAATGACCTCAACCAGTACCAAAATTTCAACACACTCGTATGAGTCATGGGCAATACACAATCATCAACTCAACCCAAAAATAAGGAGAAAGTCCAAGGTCTATCCAACAACAAGTCTGCATCAAACCAATTCTTGCAACAATGAGCAACATCACCAAGGATGCTTTCACAAGAAGACTCATCAAACAAGGTGAGGTCTCAACAAGAACCAACAATAGGATGACCCACACCAATAGTCTTCGAATCAAAGTGACTAAGAAATGTCACCAATCAAAATAGTAATGCCACAAGCCCAAGGGCAACACCACCAGCTCAACAAAGGAGCACAACTCACAAAGATTAACAATAAGGGAAGTCATGCCTCATGCACAAGAAGTTGTCAAACAAGACAACAAACATTTGGCTTTGGGATGACACAAAAAACCATTTCATCCTCAACGTTCCCAACAATAAGTCATCATACCATGTAAAACATTTAAGCCTTGCGTTACGAATGATAGATGCAACCACAATAACACGCATGCAGAATTTGAAGGCACAACCAAGAAGACACGCATACACAAATAGACAAACATACAATCGCAAACACAAACATACGAAGTCTACCAGCAATGGTCTTAGTCCACCCAGAATAAGGCACACCATGAGCACATGTTCAAAAGACCTCCATCCTGAGGTACCTTGGAACCATCTTGTCTCCATTTTTATTTTCCCATACTCACTGTATATAGGATGAGTGGGAGTGCCAAGGATATCATATCTTGCATGATTCAACAAATGCCATCTCAAAACATGTCAATTAGGTGAAAACCGAAGTGGAGACTCTGTCCGATTCATTCCAAATGAATCACTGGAGACCTGAGATGGGAGCTCCTTGAGTAAAAAAATTCTTGAGTTGCTAGTAGAACTCCTCTCAACCATATCGCATACAATCACAACTAGTCCAACCACAAGTAAACAAGTGGAGGAAATCACTACAATGCAATCATTTATATCTTGATGGAGAGCAAAATACATCTATTGCTCTCAACTGAACATCTATCCCCTCATGAAGAGTGTAGAACATTGCCATTAGGAAACTCTTCAAAGTACAGAAGGATATGAACCTAGATCACCTAGGTATCAATCTGGAGGGACCATTAACCAAACAAGCTTAATGGAGTAACACAACCAAAGAGAACAACCATATCACAACACAAGTTCACAAACACTTTGATACCTTATGTAACAACGTTGCCCCGACGTTGCTCGGCACCCCAAGGAATTCACGAAGATCCAATGGATCTGGGGTGAAAGACCTGGGAAATACGCCTCAAGTAAGCAAGCAACTCACAAGTGAGTGCAAATAGAAGCACAGCTTCTTAACGTACATGACCATGCACCTCATTGAGGGTAACCAAACTCCAAAACGAGGACCAAGCAAACAAGAAAACACACAACCTTGTAGACCACATCGGTGGAAGGGGAGACGATGCACCTACAAGGAAAGGTACCTCACCCCTAGATCCCTCACGATTTGGTACAAGGTGTGGCTTGGCACCGCACCAAAACTATCCAGTCTTGGCTGCCTACATATCTACGACCGCCGTAGAATCAGGGCCATGTAGTTCTCCATGGAGAAGAGGGGGAATGAAGAGGACTTAGAAGAGAGTGCAACAGGAGGATGTCCTATTGCTAGCTTGGTACGACCAAGCCAGGGTGGGTTTTGTAACACTTGAGAGCCATCCAAGGGCACCTTAGAGTGTTTCATGGTCCCCGAACCATGAGCAGAGCCTAAGAGAACCACCATTCTGGGACATCTCTCACATTTTCCTTCACCACTTTAATATGTTTTTATTTACTTCTTTATGTAGGCCGACCTAGTCTCTGTAGTGATCCTTGACTCTCTCAAATTTGAGAGCCTCTAATTTCTAGGTGGCTATTTCTATTGTAGTCTTCTAGTGAAGGTAATGGACCTCCTTCATGGAGAGGTTTCTATTCTTAATTGCCAATCTTCTTAGCTTTATGTTTGCTCTAGCTAGTTGCTCTTACTATTGATGGATAAAGATGGTTAACTATTGTTTATGTGCATCAACATTTCATAGGCAATGGTTCTCTATGATCAGTTGTACATTTTCCTAGTGGGTCAGATCCAAGGCTTTCTAGACTTTGTCTTGGGTCACCTCTACCAAGGATTGGTAGAACACCATTGTCTCCATTGCACTCTCAACCCCTTTTAGTCTGGTATGAAGCTATTCAAGAGCTTCATCTATTCTCAATGCCAAGTTGAGAAATCTAGGGTTGGTAACTTGGGCTCTTAATTTAGCAACTTCATCAGCCAAGCATTTGTTTAGCTCCTTGGCTATTTCAAGTTCCCCTTCCAAGATAATTTTTTTACCCCTTGCCTCTAATATCTCCAACTGGGTTGTAGTAATACTATTCAGAAGATCAAAGATATCCAGAAGTGGTTGTCCATTTTTCACTTGTTCGTCAAGTTGTTCTTCATGCTATGCTGCACTTAATCTACTACTTATGATCCCTCTAGATGTTTACACATCTTTGAGTGGAGTGATGTTTGGTATATACACTGCAAGTGCATTGAGTGTTTTGATAATTCTATCAGAAACCACCTTTGCTACTATCTCTTGCCCTTGGTGCTACATCAATAGTATTGTTACCCCGTCACCTTCCTCCAAGCGAATCAAGAAGTTCACAACATTCCTAGAAATATCTAGGAGTTGTTGTTGTTCTGCGAGAGATACCATTACTTTCTTAGCACTAGGATTTGACCTTGCAGACAACTATGTTTGTTAGGTTGAGAAAATGGCTCCACATCCTCCCATCAAGTTGACTACTCAGACCACCTCATTTAGGTGATTCATTGTTGGTTGGTACACATATGGGTCCCCACCACTCGTGCTTGCTCATTACTCTTACATGCTCAAGAGCCGTTCTTGGTACCCATGTAGCTGTTGGACTATTTTAGTCACGTTGGACATAATTTTTTGAGTAGCAGGTGGAGGTGGTGGCTGCTACTCTTATTCTTGCATGGTTGTCGCATGCATTTTATCTTTGATCATCTCTACCCAATTAGTAGTTGAAGCACATCTGAGAACATCATTTGTATAGAAAATTATATCCCTCCCCTTAGACAGAGTTTTGTAATGAGGCATGGAAAGGGGAGTGCTTTCCACATTCATTCTCTTTAAACAACTTCTCTATCTCAAATAGGTTAGCTATGGAAGGTTGACAAGAAATCTCCCACTCAGAGTAGTGCATGCATGAATAGAAAAGGCAGTGATCTTGCTAAGAATTATCATGGGATTTAGGTGATTGATCGTAATCTTGTAGTGGATCCTTTCTGCTAATGTAAACATGTCATACTCCTTACAGTTGACACCATAGCATCGCTACATCCATTTCTTTTTGATGTTGAGGTCTGCTTGCATTAGAATCTCAGTGAGATTCACCCCATATTTTGGCAACCCAAGTGCTTTGATAATGGCTTGCATCGAGTCAGACACTAAGATGTTATTGATTTTGATTGTTGAACTAGCCTACTTGTTGTTCCAAAATAAGAATGTCTCTCCCATGTACCACTTCCCATTGGAAGTGATAATTGGCCACATGGGAGAGGTCTTTAGTTGGTCTTGTACTTGTTTAGGTGCTTGCTCTAGGAAAGAGCCAAAGTTTAACTATTGGAGCACTAATTTTTTAGACCTCCCTTGATTTGATTTGATTTAGACAAGCTTTTGTTAAGGTTACCTTAAGGTTTGCTTATTAAGCTAGTGCCTCATCTTGGTGAAAATGTTCTGTTGCTACTATTGGTTCTAGAATCTGATGAATAGATTCCACTTTAGCCTTTTCCTTAAGAGGACCTATGGCATGGGTTGCAATTGGTTCTTCCTAGGCTTGTTCTTGGCCCTTTTCCATTCTTGGTCATTTCTTCCTTTGTTGATATGATCCTCCTTCTTGCATGTGTTTTCCTTTCAGTGCCATCTGCAGTCACAACACATCCATGGATAAGTAGATATAATGTGTAACTTCGAATTTTCTTATACCTTACTCATTAATTACTTACACTTGGCTAAGGTTGGACCATGGAAGATTAATTATTTTATTAATTAAGTTTTATTATAAGTATCACTGAAGCTCGTTGGAAGGGTTTAACTTTTGTAATTTGGTGTTTAAATGTTGATTTCTTAGTTAAACCTTTATGGAAGTTAGAAAAATGGTGAAAAATTTTCTATAAAAAATGGCACATTTATGGTCCCCATGAGTAAGAGCTTATCTCCAAGAGCTACAAGATTGAAGAACAGAGTGATTTGGATAAACAATTAGGAAGGTATGGGCTTTGGAAGATTTTGGACTTTGAAAATTTTAAAAAATCCCTTAGCTTTTGTGAGTAAATGTGAAAATTTCAAAGGGGGGTTGCACATATTTATACTAATTTTGCACTACATCGATGAGAGTGCATATACGGGGCCTCATATGTGCATCAGCTCTGTCGACGGGGCCCCGCTTATGGGCTCCATAAACAAAATTTTCAAATGTGAATATGTTGAAAAATACAAGGAATTTTTGAGTGAATTTGGGATCCATGGCATACAAGAAAAGCCAAGAATATGATGAAATCATTGAAGATGATCTTTAAAAGCTCAAAAATGCAAAAATTTGATGGATAATGTGTGCATTGAACAAAATATGTAAAGGAGCACATGGTTAGTTGTAGAAGATGGGTGTACGAAAGATGTTGATTGCAAGAATGCCTAAGGATAAGGTGCTTAAGGAATCCAACTAAGAGATATGCAAGTGGGTCCTTCCCATAGAAAGCACATGCCTTCTTCACCCTTGCATAACCTCAACCTAAGGAGTCCATGGGCCTCATATACTATTAATGATTAATGGAAGTTAAGAATCAAAACCCAGAAGATTCTACCAAAGAATTCAAGTACGTCAGACAAAGACACTGAATCAGGAACATGGACATTGGCAGTGAGGTGAGTTATAGGCAGCATAGATGAATGATGGAGAAGTTGGAATGGAATTCTAAATTGAGGCCATAAGAAGTCCCTTGTGAATTTTGTGTTTAAAGATCTATGCTTAGTCCATACCAAAACCAATTACTTTCAGTGACTTCACTTCACCACTCCAAGACCAATCCACCTTCTTAAGACATAAGAGTGCTTCCATAGAATAACCATCATTCCATAAAGAGAAGAAAAGAGAAGCAGAAAGTGAGAGAAGGCCTTAGTTAGAGGGGACCTTCAAGCATGGATAACATGTCTTTCTAGTCCCATAACCAATGCTTGTAGCCTGTTTATTTGTCTAAGGGGTGTGCTTTGAATTCCCATAATGTTTTTGTTTTGTTTTGTGTTTTTTTTTGTTTTTGGTTTCTTTTTTCCTTTTTGGATGGGAACCACACTATGCAAAGACTTAATTCAACTTCCTATTATTGGTTGACATGTAATGGTAAGAAGTCTAAGAGAACACCCATGCACTTGAGCAAGTAGAATAGTACAAAGAGTATTGAGTCCACTTGAGGTCACACCCTATGTGTAGCGACCAAAAACGTCGGTGGACACAACAGTTCCAACCCCATGCCCATGGGAGGACGGTGCTGGGTGCATGTGAACACAGGGTGCCCTGAACAGTCTAGTCGATCAGACAAGGACTTACATCGACATCAATATAGCCTTTTGCAATATAAATTGTACGAGTTGTGAGATAGTGCTTACGGTTAGATACAGCGGAAAAGAAAAGGAACTGTAAAAAAAATGCAATGATAATGCGAAATAACGAATAAAATGGAGATACGATGGTAGTGCAAAAATGATGTTGAGCATGAGAAACGTAAGTGCGGTAAATACAAGATGATGCTTGAAGGTAAATAAGACAGAAAATAATACAAGAAAGCTAGACAATAAATAACCGGTAAAACAAGATACGGTTAGGAACATGCATCACTTCAGAGCTAAAAATCTGTCCAGTCAGGGTGGATACAATCAGCTGCACAGCGTGACGGAGTGCAGAAGCTTCGAGGGTAACCGAAGCATGTCAGGAAATAGAAAATAGCTATGCACTTGGGCACAGACTTCACGTATATACAATGTGGGTGGGATCCTACCAAGGTGGTAGAACAAAGACCTGGGCTTTATGCCAATCGAGATAGGTTCTTTTACAGACTGCTGGCTTTTTCTTTTTCTTTTTTTCTTGCGAGATTGCAGGTATCTTTCTCTTCTTCTTTTTAGCCAAGAAGCTTTTTTTTCAGACCTTTTGTGTGTCGTTTGACAGGCTATTTATAGGGTTGAAGGTAAGCAAAGGTGACTATTTGAATACTACGTGTCGCAGACTTGTGCCACCTCACTAGCGTTACTCAAGCCATTTGTAACCGTTGGGCTTACAAGACCGTTGTGATGCGAGTAATAATTGTGATCCTACTATGTCACGATTGTGCCGTCAACTCCTAGAGGCATGTGCCAATGGTCCGATTGGGTGGAGTGCATTGATGTCGCACGGCCACCTGCATGCCTCGTTGTGCTTTGTGACGTGGCTTGCTTGGCGTGGCGTAGCATCTTACCGCGCGTCCTGCCATACATCACATACTTGTTAAGCGATGCTATGCTACCTAGCATAGAAACTAGCCTTAATCATGATATTTTTGCTGATTTTCAACTTATTCTGCCATGATGCAAGTTTTGCGAAATTTGCTGATTTCGCCTTTCAAACTGCCTCCTATCCCTTTCCGTAGGATTGCTATGCCTTGCTGCACCATGTAGCTCAGCGTAGCGTAGCAGTAGACATGGTCCGCCGCTTCCTGGTGAAAAGAGACATCACTGCAGAACTCAAGATTGGGCAAGGGGAGTGGGTAGTGAAGTAGTTGCTATGCTACGCTATATGTCATTGCGTAGCGTAACATCTCATTTTGCCATTTTGTTCTGAAGCTTGCTACGCTACATATCGTAGCGTAGCAGGCTTTGTGACTTAGAAAACTTGCTGAACTACCTTTTTGTGCATCTAAGATACTGTCGCCGATTCTGGACACTATTTCTGAGCAGGCTACCGGCTGTTCAGACTACTTTGGTGGGCGGGCAGGTTGGTACGGAACCCATCCATGCCTAAAGTAGAAAATTTACCGAACCGACCGTCCTAGACTCGGAACGTTCTTCTCCTGATGAATTTCCATGGTGCTGTGCGAACTGCAAGAACCTAGTGAAGTCAAGATGACCCCGCATTTTTATTTTAGGGTGTTTCATTGGCCCCTCTTTGTCGACGTCTGGAGAACAGGCTCGATGGATGTCGACAAAGAATACGAAACACCGCAGCAAGTGAGACGCTAAGGTTGTCACTTGGTGAGTACTGGGACATTGCTTGACTATGCTTGAGGGTGTTGTATTGGTGTTGCGGAGGTTAAGGTAGAGAGCAGAGATTATGTTTAGCTGAGTCCCTCGTCGGAGTACTCTGAGGGGCTCGTTTGCATTTTCATCTCTGACTGGTGCTATTCTTCAACCACCTGTAGGCAGGTGTCCCCTCTGCAGGATGAGCTGTATTACATCCATGGAGGGTCTTGACCTGCCTATCGAAGCCTTCCGCACGGCGAGCTGTGTTATGCACGTGCCGAAATTTTCACTCTTAAACAACCATGTTAGTTGAGGCACTCACTTTGCGATGCTATAGCCTTTGCTGCTGTAGGGGGATGCGTCTGTGAGGACAATGTTTTGCGGGCTGCTGGCATTGTTGTTATACTTGGGCATCATCACTGGTATGAGATGCCCAAAGCAGGGAGGCCAGCAACGATCTTGACAGCACTGGTCACGAAGGGAGCTAATCCCCAAGGTGTCGAGGGAGCGAATGCACTGGAATCCCCGCCAAAGGAATGCATGCTGAGTTCAGCTATGGGATCAGCTACCACATAGCTAAACATTGTGCAAGCTAAAACCTTGGCGGGGAACAGAAGCGTAGCAATATTGTGGCTAGGCCATAATACTATCAGCACCTTAGAAGCAGGAACGGGCTCAGGAACTACCATTCGGGTGGTGGGCTGTAGTGACGATAGGTTCGAAGGGCCCGTGTGACATCATACGACATCTTCGAAGGGTCAGCATAATACCAGAGATGGCGACGCATATGCCCCAGACTGTGTTTTCCTTATGTTAAGAACTGCGTCCTGGAGTGACGATGTCCCACCCACGTGTCAGTATCATGCCCCTTCCTTCGATGTGTATTCGGTGATGGTGCATGTTGAGGATGCAACGTAAACCTAGTTTAAGGTCTTGGTGGACCGGGTGCTAGTTTAGGGTCCTAGCGGACCGCTGTTCTGGTTTGAGGTCCTAGTAGACCGTACACGCTAGTTTTACATCATGGCGGACACACGATGCCAGTTTATAGTCATAGTGGACTAACAGTGCCAATTGTACGTCGTGACGGACGGTTGCTGCTAGTTTCTCGTCGTAGCGGATGCTGTTCGGTGCTACTAGTTTATCATCATTGCGAACACTAACTGGCTCGATTGCTAATTTATCGTCATAGCAGACGGTGCTTAGTGTTGTCATTGTGCCTCAGACGTAGTATGGCTTGAGGTACATGTGGTTCACCAGGTTGGCGAATTCGTTGTTGTCCATGTCCACCAGTTTGAAGGCTCCATTTTTGAAAGCTTTATCGACCACGTAAGGACCTTCCCAGTTGGCTGAGAACTTACTTACATGCTCACGAATGGCCTTGAGGATGAGGTCTCCCTTCTGCACTAGCTGTCGATGTGGGTTTGCACAGTGCTTTTGCTATTGTTTGTCCTGATAGTGCTCGATCTGTCTCAGTGTCTACACACGTTCCTCCTCCACTAAGTTGAGGTCGATGGTTCACGATTCGTTGTTCTGGGCTTCGCTCATGACATTGAACAGGATCATCCGAAGTGAGGGTACCTGTAAATCAAGAGGCAACACAGCTTCAGATCCGTAAATGAGACTGTAAGGGCTCTTACTTGTCGTGGTTCTGCAAGTCATTCGATAGGCCTAGAGGACATAAAGTATTTGCTCGTATCACCACCTCTTGCTATTGCTAAGCATCCACTTCAGTAAGTTGATGATAGACTTATTTGTAGCCTCCGCCTGCCCCTTCACCTACGGATAGTAAGGGGAAGAAAATGATTGTTTAATGCCTAGGTTGCTACAGAAGGCCTGGGCTTCCTTACTGCTGAACTGTGGTCCATTGTCGGTCACAATAGTCATCGGAAGCCCAAACCTAGTCACGATGTTATCGAGGATGAAGTGGTAGATTTGCTGGGATGTCTTTTTCCTCAGGGGAATAGCTTCTACCCACTTAGTAAAATACTCTGTGATGGTGATAATGAAGCTATGCCCTGCGGAGGACTTAGGCGTGATGGGCCCTATGAGGTCTAGTCCCCATCATTGGAATGGCCATGTAATTTGTGTAGGGTGCAGGTCTGTAAGCACTATGTGTATGAGATTTGCATATCTTTGACATGTGTCACATGTCTTGACTTTTGACAGGCAGTCGCGCTCCATGTAAGGCCAATAATACCCTAGGTGTCTGATCTTCGCTGCCATAGCCCTGGGTGCTATGTGTTCACCGCACAGCCCTTCATGAACCTCATTAACTACCTTTTGTGCCTGCTCACCACCCACGCATGCTAACAATATCCCATCATAGGATTGCCGACACAAGGTGTTATTTCCTATGAGCACATATTCTCGAGCATGCTTGCGAATTGCATCTCTTTGGCCCAATGTCAATCCACCCGGGGGTTCGCCATGCTGTAAATATGCTTTAATATTATCATACCATTCCGGGGTGTCCGCAGTGTCAACAGACACCACGTGTTCCACTCGAGTGATAGGTTCTGCACATTTTATGATCGCAGTTGGCAGGTTTGCCAAGGAATGCGATGGGATGTTTAACGTGAGGGTAGCTAAGGCGTCTACTATGCTATTCTTGCTGCATGGCATGTGTTGCACATTAGTGGTCGCGAATTGTTTTAGTAAAAATTTTGCTAGGTCGCAGTACGGTTGCAGATGCGTAGCCTTGCAGGCGTAAACTTCGATGATTTGATTCATGACTAGTTGTGAATCTCCCCAGATCGCCAGGTGTTGTACATGTAGCGCATGTATAGTTAAGAGGCCTTTGAGTAGCCCCTCATATTCTACCACGTTGTTGGTGCATGGGAATGCGAAGCGATAAGCAGATGGATACATTTTCCTAAAGAGGAATGTGATTATGGCAGCGGTGCTACCTCCTCACGTGGTTGAGGCACCATCAAAGTGTAAGGTTGCACGAAATGCGGTGGGACAATGGCGACATTGCTAACATATTCATCTGGGAACTTAGGATCGATGACTGCTTGGTCATCGACTGGCGAGGTCGTAAGTTGTGTCGCTATGGCTTGGCCCTTTGTCGACGATTGGCTCACATAGCGTAGATCAAATTCTGCAGTTATGGCCTTCCATCGGGCTATCCTGTTGCTTTCGTATAGGTTGCTGGTGATAGCCCAGAGTACATTGCTTTTGCAAAGGATGTTGGTTGTGCTGTGGAATAGGTAGTGCCGCCATATTTTTAGCACAAACACTAAGGCTAGGTAGTTCCTTTCCACCTCGTTGTAATTTTCCTTGTATGATATTAATGCATGACTTAGGTAATACACTGGTATCTCAGAGCCATCGTCCTAATTCTGACATAGCAGTGTCACTATGAATGCGTTGGAGGTGGCAAGGTATATGAAGAAAGGCTTGTCCCTCTGTGGCGGGTACACTATTGGGAGGTGCGAGAGTTCTTTCTTCAGCTTGTCGAAGGCCTGTTGACATTGGGTTGTTCACTTGAAGTCAACCCCCTTTCTCAAAAGATGTTGCACGGGGTGTAACTTATCAGTCAATCTTGCTATAAACCTTCAAATGAATTGCACTCTACCTTGTAAACCACGTAACTCCTTTAGGTTTGTGGGAGGTGCTAGGTTGACGATAGCTTTGACTTTGTCTGGGTCCATCCGTATTCCAACCTCCGATACTACAAACCCTAACATGCGTCTGGTCTTCACTCCGAAGACACACTTCTTAGGATTAAGATGCAAATTATGCCTTTGAAAGCACTTGAGGACTAACTTTAGATCGCGTGGGTGATGGACTGCCTCTTTGGACTTAACCACTATATCGTCCACATAATCATTTAACATTTCTAGGATGTGGTTACTGAAAATGTAGGTTGTGGCTTACTGGTATGTTACCCCAGCATTCTTGAGCCCAAAGGCCATCATGGTATAGCAAAAGGTTCCCCATGGAGTCATGAAGGTTGTTGATAGCTAGTGTTCTGGGTTGATGTGGATTTGGTTGTATTCAGAGAAGCCATCCATGAAGGATAGCAAAGCATGTCCGGCCGTGGTGTCGATGAGTTGATCGATGCTCGGTAGTGGAAAGTTATCCTTGATCGTTGCCTTGTTCAAATCTCAGAAATCTATACACATTCGTATCCCTCCTATTTTCTTTGAAACCACAACGATGTTGGACACCCACTCTGAATAGTCGACTGCGCGGATGAAACCTGCTCGGTATAACTTAGTGATTTCATCCTTCACGGCTAGCATGATTTCTGGCTTGATTTTACATGCCTTTTGCTTGACTACCTTCATGTGGGGGTCTAGGACGATATTATGTTGAATCAACCATGGATCTAGACCCGGCATATCTCCATATGACCATGCGAAGACGTCAATGTGTTCTTACAAGGTTTTAACTATGCCCTCATGTATTTGTGCGTTTAGGAGAGAGCTAAGTCTTAATGTCTTTACCTCCCTTCTTATAGTGGTTACGGGTATCTCGACAAGAGGATCCTCGGTTACATCCTCGACCTCCAAATCTAGGACATGGACTAGGTGTCTGGGCCAATTCAGGAGTGCTTCTAAGGTCGCTATAGTATTAATCGCAATTGACTTCCAATTGATTGTGTCGGGGTTTAACTATCTTGCGAGCTTGCCTTGTGGCCCTGTTAATATTAGAGGTGTGGACAAGGCATGGTGGGTTTCCATTTCTTGCTTAACCTAGCATCACAAGATGAGAGCATAGGTAAGGGTCATTAGAGATTGTGTGGAACGTAGATCTACAAAGTAACACCGAGATGCGACTTGCTAAATAAGGCGATGTAAAGATTGAGAGTTTGCTAGCTTAGGGCCGTGGTGTACCACCCAGGCGCAAGAATCTAGGATTGTTGAAGATATAGACATTGTTGATGTAAAGTGCAAAGTTGTATATGGATGCCGAACCACTAGTTTAATTGTCATTTTGGATTGCCATATTGTGACATGCAAAGTCTTATTGCGCTAAATAATGATAAAAGAAATGGAATTGCGAGTACAAGATGTATCAGGCAGCTAATGCAGGAATGAAGGCACGAAACTGTTAGGGAATATGCTATGCCTATGTTGAGATGCGCTAGGTGATTGCTGATGTAAGAAGCGTAACTACTTTATTTGACGTTAATGCGAACTGCAGTTGTTACTAGTTGAAATTGCTGTCTTTGAGTCTTAAAGAGCGTAATCATGTCGGGTTTGTTAACTTAAGGTCTTTTCGGACCTTTAATCGAAAAAAAATTATCATATTATTTTTATTTTCGAGAAGGCGAGTAACTGACTTGAAGCGTGTTGAGGTTTAAATGCTAATAGTGTCGTGATGTTGTGGCGAGCATGCTACGCTGCATGCTGCACCCTACCTTAATCAGGGAGAGAGAAAGGAAGTTTCCCCATTTTGCTATTACTACCATAAATAGGGGTTGAATCCTGGTAATTTCGCTGTTTTCGCCATAGAAGCGCATAATCCTTGTCAGAGCACTTCAGTGATTTCGGGGCATGGAGTCACTATGTTAATCCACATCGACGCGAATTTCTAAGGCAAATATTGTAAATCTACTAGTAGGGCTATGGGTCCTAAGACTCAGTTGGTGCTCACGAAGGTCAGGGAGGCGAAAAAGACTCTGAGACGTGGGCCACGGTTGCGCATTCTGGTGCAGGAGCTCCGAGCCCCTTACTTAGAAAAATCTGGATGGCTGGGCTTATGGATTTGTTTATGGCACCGAATCCAGGCATTCCTGCGGCCGAGATGCTTTCCCTGGTTAATTCCTTTTCTAGGCAGGTGAGCCACTTTCGCACGTACATGCGGGATGTGCAGGTGGTTATTGACATCAATGACTAGCTATTTGCAGATTTGTTTGGCATCCCTACTGATGGCACCGATGTGATGTCGAAGGGCAAGTAGGAGTTGACCCTCCATAAGCAGCATATCGAGGAGTGGTTGAGGCTCACCAAGGAGTGGAAAGGGTTCCCTATGGAAAAGCTTAAGGATGGTCCTGCCATGGGGATATACTCGGTCTTTTGTGCTCGTGCATTCCCTCAACTACTCACCTAAGGGAAGGTCTTGGGGCTTGAGCAAGCTTGGGTAATGCGGGAGGTCATGGAGGAAGGGGCCCATTATAACTGGGCCAAATTCCTATGTAGTGGCTTGTAGGGCGAGATTTTGGGGCTCCGTGAGCAAATGGAGTCCTGCTCTAACATACACTACACTTTCTACATAGGTTGTTTAAAGCGCTTCGCGGAGTTTCTAGTGGTCCAGGAGGACAGAGTCTAGTCCGAGCTAGATTGCGACCAGATTTCCAAGCCGTGGATTCGATAGGTCTTTTGGACCATGCAAGCCCAGGCTCCCCCGGAGATGGTCAAGGATTCATTTTTTGTAACAACTAAAGGTCTTGCAGTTCGTAGCGCTTGTGGCCAGGACAACGTAGGGGAGACTCCCCTTGCCATACCCGGTAGTGCGACCCTAGGTGAACGTCTCATGGCTAAGACTGTGCCCATGGAGTTGTGGAGAAAGAGACCTCCCCCTACTAGGGAAAGCCCTCATGAATAGGAGCGAAGGCTGCGGTTCAAGTTGTGGCGAATGCAACCCTCCATTGGTGAGCGTTTAGAGGGCCTGCTATTCCATTCTTAGTTATGTAGTGCTTTGTAGCATGGTATCAATTTTGAGTTAACCAACTTCGATTTGTTGTGTGTATACCCTTTACAGGCAGCAGTAGAAGAAGGTGAAGAAGAAGGTGATGAGGAAGTGTCGGCCCTCAAAACGGGGGTGGCAAATAAAGACGCGGGGGGCCCTAGCTTTGGAAGAAAGAGCCCCCACTAGGAATAATGGAGCTCTTGTCTCCGGGGCAGGGGCTCTTGCTATTAGGGAGCCTCTTCCTACCAACGAAGAGGTGTCTTCCCAAAATAAAAAATATGCTACTCTCCTAAAAGGAAAAGCACCAGTGCTTGAGGTAGGAGTTCCTATGGACTTGGCCGGGTTTTCTACTGAACCTACCGCAATTGTCTTGCACCGAAAAGAAACAAGATAGCAGCCGGATGCTGGTGAGTTTAGGCTTTGGATGTACCCTACTGTAGTCCATTTCAGCCATTGCTAGCATGCTTAATCATGTAACAGGTGCTATTGTTAATGTCTCATGACCTCCTCTGCCCCGGACAGAGTTATGGGCTGAAGTTCCTGACAAATTTACATTTGTTCAGGGGCTTGTTGATGACATGATCAAACGCCTTCAGTAGGCGGATCCTCGTGTGGGTAAGTAGGAGTGTTGACAGCCCCTATGCTGCTACATTGCAACTTTTGAACGTATTGATTTATGTCATGTTAACATGGCTGCTATACTTTCTACGGCCTCTTGGCTTAAGTGGGACCCGGCTCGACCTCTGGAGATTGGCGTGGTACCCACACTCTTGTCTGACGTGACTGAAGTGTCTCGTCGTATATTTGACGAGGCTTACAAATGTGTCTTGCACTCAACACGCTCTCTATGTGAATGTAGACATACCAACGAGGAATTGTGGAAAGAAGCCCACAAGAGCAAGCAGAGAGAGGTGGAACTGGTTGTCGAGGTGGAGAACCTTAGGTTGAGGATCAATTTCCACATAAATAGTAATCCTGACCTTGTTAAGTTGTAAAGGGCTATGGTTGATTACACTGGGTTTTGGACTATCGTCCGTTAGAACGTAGAATCCACCCGTGAAATAGTCGAATAGCAAATGCAAATGGATTTGCTGGCCCAGAAGTGCCAAGATATGAAGGACATCAGTGCCCAGATCTTTAAATGGGGGAAGAATCAAAGGGACCACAAATATACCTACAAGCTAGAAAACAAAACCCATCGAAGGCTGTATAAAGACACTGCTATGGAGGCATTCTCGTACGAGGTGTTCGTGAAGGCCATCGGTGCTTCTGAGGCTTATGCCAAATTCAAAGAGTAGGTGAAGGTCACGGAATCTCTAGACTTGGGGATGACCCTTCCTACAGGAGAGACCGAAACCACCTCTCTTTCCCAAGAACCTCTAAAATGAAAAACTTCTGAAAGGGAGAAGTTGTTGTTGCAAATGCTAAACCTAATGACAAGCCTTGGATGAATATTTCGATGGAGGAGATTGAGCATTTTCTCAGGCTTGGTCTAGACCAGATACCTCTTGTGACTGATGCAGGCTCCCCTCAGGTTAGTCGCTTTGATGCTTTGCTACAGCTATCATTTATTGCATTTGTTATCCCTACTAACTACTTTATCTTTTAGGACACAGGCTCTTAATGAAGATGTGAGGCCTGTGGAGGGAAGGAATGAGGTGTCGGCAAGGGTAATATAGGAGCAGACAATGCGTAAGTGGATGAAGTAGAGACAAACGGCGAAGGTAATGTGGACTCCCCCTTTTTTTTGGAAGAATTTATAGACACTGCCAATAGGCAAAAAATTTTGACTGAAATGCAAGACTCTAGAAAGGAAACCGATCTCGTATTATCATGTGTTATGTAAAGTTTTCGCACTCTCGTATGTTAGTTTTGGCCCATTTCGGGCCGTTTGTTAGTTTTAGGCCATTTCGGGCAATTGCGTAGTGAATGAAGTGAAAGGTGATAATGCTAATTTTAGGCCATTTCGGGCTGTTGGCGTATCATGCCGAAAAGACGACACATTGGTGAGCTAAGTAGAAAGCGAATATGCGAGGATGGTGACTAGGTGGGAGGTTGCAAGGTTGCTATGCTACGCGTAGCTGCCTCCTGACCTTTCGTGGGTTGATCGGGACGTAAGGTCGAGGCGTTTCACCAAGGCCTTCGCTCATGCACTGTCCTCCGCTTGAAAGGGCAACTCCACCTAGACATTTTCTATCTGAGGGTCGCCTTGTTGGGCCGATCCCTTCGTTGTATGATTGGTACATGCATGAACATGCACTTCATCTTCAGAGGTTGTAACCTCTGAACCTTGCTCTGTGTTTACGTTGCTGATTGCTTGCGTTACCACCCCGTCACTATGGATTATCACCTCCCTACCCTTGTATGGTAAGTGGATTTCCTAGTGTATAGGTGAGGAGACGGCCCCGAGTTGTGCTAACCACGATCTTCCCAAGATTAGGTTAAACCCGGGCATTTCTTCAACTACGACGAATGTTGCGTCTGTTGGGAGCTCATTCCCTGCTACGAAGTTTACATGAACTGTGCCTTTCACCAGGACACGTGCCCTGTTGAAGGACCGCAAACACGACATCGCTGTTGGTTTGATCTGGTCGACCAACCCTAGCTTCTCTATAATATGCAAAGAGATGACATTTGTGGCTGCCCCATCATCGACATGTACCCTTCGGATTTGGTATTGGCCGACCCGAATTGTGATGAAGAGAGGTGCCATAGTTACTTGACCCCTTTCGGGATCTTCCTTAATGGCTTTGTTGCTGAAAGTTAATGGAGGTACTGCGGACTCCATGGGTACAGAGGGGAGTATGACCGAGTGGATCGCTTTCTCGTCTGCCAACATGTTTTCGTCGACTGGAATCACCGTTAACATGCGGACCAGAGCCTCGCGGTGAGGGGCGGATGTTATGACTAAGTCGTATAGGCTTAACATGGTATTTTTCTGTCTTAGGGTTTGCCCAACCTGAGTGAGGGCGTTCAAGAAGTCTTGGCCGCTTGTCTATTTGACACTCTCCTCCTCGATTCACCCTAGAAGACGAATCTCTCGAGGGGAGATGGCGCCAGACCTAGGTTCAAATTTTTGGTGGTAGGATGCCACAGGTTGTGTGCTTACGTCGATCTTGTTCTTTGGTGATGAAGGTGTAAACTTAAAGGGCGAAGGCGTAGTTTTGGAGATGCTTTTGACAATATTCCCCTTCGATGCCTCATCCACCAAGTAGGTTTCTTGCGTTGTGGGGCGAGGAGGTTGTTTAATGTTGTTGCACGTGATGGGGTTGTCGAAGATGTTGGCCCCCTGATGATGAATGAAGCTAGAGGTGTTAGCAGATGGGTTCGTGTGGCCTCGCCAACGGGTGGTGCAAAGGTAAATATCCATGGTAGGACTTTCAGGATGAAGGGAAACTATAGGCTTGGACCAACCATTGGTGGCATTGGTGCACTGCGCTGAGGCACACGAATGCCAAATGGCTGGAAGGGTGGCGTGGGATCATTATCAATACTGATGGCGTTGATTACGTAACCAACATTTTTGGCGTTGAGGGGATCGGTGTAGACATACATGGATTGGTTTTCAGGATGTACTGGGCTACTTTCATCTAGCACCAACTACCCTAGGTCAATCAATCTTTGGATTTCATCTTGGAATGACAGACAATAATCCATGGTATGACCACATAGTTGATGGTAGTCGCAAAACCTGTCTAGCCTAAAACCTTTAGGAATTGGAGACTCGTTGGGCAGGGCTAAAGAGGGATTTCTAAGGAGCTCGCAGTAGCGTCGATGCCTTATGTTTGCTTCTTCTGACATCTGCTTGTGTTGGATGTATCCTGCTGCCAACAGTTGCTTCAGGAGTTCTGAAGATTTGAGAGGTAACAGGGTGTATTTTGAATGATCTTTACGTTCGAAGTTAGGTTTAGTGTATGCAGATGTCTCGGGTGCAGGCGCGGTGGGTTGAAATGCTTGGCATGGCTTGGGCCCTGAGTCGGCTGCAAGTGTGGTCGGTTTCTTGTTATTCTTGTTTCCACTGTTGCTATGTTTGGGCTTAGCCTCAGCTGCCACAGCAGCCACCATGGTTGTTGGAGCCTTACCCTTTTCCTTCTTTGCAAAACTGTTCTTGTAAGTGACATAAGCTGGGTTTTTTCTTACCTTTGCTGCGTCTTGTACGCTTTTCGTCTGAGCAAAAGCTTGACTAAGTGAGCATGGAGTGAGGTAATATAGTTTTGACTTGATGAAGTCGTTCACCGCACCCTTAAAGATAGCTAACAAATGAGCCTCCACAATAGGTTCATGAATTTCGTTAAGGGTTGTGCTCCAACGTTGAATGAATTTTTAGACTGGTTTTAGCGGATCTTGCTTCATGCTCCTTAGCTAATCTAGCGTGGTTTCTGGCTTCAATTTGTACTTGAAGCTGGGTCAAAAGTTCTTCCAAAGTCGAAATGGATGAACATGGTAACGCATGATACCAATCTAGGGCTTTCTCGGCTAGGGACATGGCGAAGACACGAATGATCGTATGCGGCCATTGTTGCAGCAACAAAGACTCTAACCAGAAAGTGATGAGATGTGTATTGGGATCTCCTTCTCCATCGTACTTCGTGAAGTGCGAGAGGGACATCCCGAGTGGTAATATCAAGGCAGGGATTGTAGGGTTAACGGGGTCGTCTTGGTAAAATTCCATGACTTGTACCGTATCAAACCCAACAGCTTTGAGGCATTTTACTTCCTTGGTTAGGGTCTAAATGAGCTGAAAAGCTTGGTCCAGACCTGGGGACATTGTAGACAGCTGAGGGACTGTGGAGGCAACTCCCACATGTGGCATGGTAGCAGTGACGATTTGACCCATCGGCTGTGTCGTTGGGGCCACCCTTACTAAAGGTGTTATTTGCGTTGTCCACCATCTAGTGGGTGGTATTATCAGAGCGGTAATAGTAGGTTGAGTCGCCAGATAGGCCGCTTGGGTCACCGGTGGGACAGCCCATGGCCCTGCACTAGGTTGTACCATTCACGAGGTTGAGTAGACCTAAGGGTGAATGTAATGAGACATCTGTGACAATTGCAGAACAGACGAGGAAGCGAGGGGAGTTCACCATGTGGATGGGCCTGGGCCCATCAAAGTGGGTGGAACGGATGCATATGTAGGAATTGGTATAGGAGGTAGGTGCGGTTGCAAAGTAGGTACAGTATGGACATGCGGTAGGGTAGCCGTGATAGGCATGTTGCGTATTATGGTAGCGTGCTGATAGACAGCTTGCAGTGGCAAAATTGCTGCAGGTGCAACTGGGCGATAGGGGTGATGAGGTTATGGGAACATAGCATGGCTACCCACTGTAGTTGCGGTTGTAGGCTACTGAAGCGTAGGCGTGATGGCGAAGGAGGTGGCAACAGGCAGCGGGTTGGCCTAGAAGGACTGGGTAGGCAGGACAGGAATAGAGTTGGCTGGGCCTCCCTCATCAGATTGGGAATCGAGTTCCTCCTGACCATCTTGAAAGACATCATCCTAGTTGGACGCTATGTATTATTGCTTCCTAAGCCTTGTCAACTGGATTAGTTGATCTAGCAGCCTTTGGTTCGCTTGTGTCAAAGGCAGAGGAATGCCCTGGTTAGGAATGAATTCCTCCTCGTTGCAGTAAGCGAACTCACAACTACGTTTTTCTTCGAGTTCGTGTAGATCCAAGGGCAGGTTAGCCTGCACCTTCGCACAAAGGAAATTGTAATGCTCATGTTGCTGGGCTAGGCTCTCAGGTCCTCAGTTTTGGATCTTAAGAGACCAGCGTGCTTCTGGTGTTGGATTCAGCCATTTTTCGGCACTAGTAGTGCCTTGGATCGCGAAGGACACCTCCATGTTGGAAGCACCAACGACGGTGGTGGCGGAAGCCATCGTCAAGCAAGTGATTATATGACAATGCTAGAAAATGTAGAAGAACAGAAGGATTTACAAAAAAATCGACAACAAGTGGCTTTACGTCTTGCAGGATCTTGGAGGGACCGTTGAGGCAACCGACCTGCACCACACAAGACACAAACAACGTCAAAGGGTGTCACGTTTTCGCTTATGCTGGCTAGGGTGTGGGATGCATGCGGGACTACTATAGAAGAGGCAAGTTAAATCGCCATCAGGAGGCTTATTATCTCATAGGGTTCCAGAGGAACCGTCGAGGCGATCGATCTACACTGCACGAAGCGCAAACAAGCACAAAGGGTGTCGAGTTTACGCTAATGCAAGTCGGGGTGTGGAAGGCATATGAGACTACTGTAAGATGAGCAAATTAACTAGCAACTAGGTAAGTTTTGTGTCTCGCAGGATCTTGGAGGGACCGTCGAGACGACCGGTCTGTACCACACGGAATGGGGTACAGAATGCACGTAGGCAAGACAAATGTAGGATGGGCAAGCTAGCTAGCAATCAGGCAGGCTTTATGTCTCGCAGGGTCCTGGAGGGACCGTCCAGGTGACTGGTCTACACCACATGAGGTGGGGTGCAGCACACATGCAAGACGACCATAGAATGAGCTAGTTAACTGGTGATTGAAGGCCTTGTGTTCTATAGGGCTTTAGAGGAACCGTCGGGGTGACTAATCTGCACCGCAGAGAGCGCAAACAACCACAAGAGGGTGTCGCATCTACACTTGTGTGTATCAGGGTGCAGAAGGCTCATAGAACTACAGTGACAAGTGGAAAAGGCACCCAAAAGGCCCTCCTTCTAGCACCATAAAATTGTAGCGACTGAAAACGTCGGTGGCTAGAAGAATGCCGAGGTTGGCAAACACACCAGTTCCAACCCCATGCCTGCGAAAGGGCGGTGCTAGGTGCATGCGAACATGGGGTGCCTTGAATGGTCTAGTCGATCAGACAGGGACTTACATTGGCATCAATATAGCCTTTTGCAATATAAATTGTACGAGTTGCGAGATAGTGCTTACGGGTAGATACAACGAAAAAGAAAAGGGACTGTAAAAAAATGCAACGATAATGTGAAATAATGAATAAAATGGAGATACAATGGTAGTGCAAAAATGATGCTGAGCATGAGAAATGTAAGTGCGGCAATAATACAAGATGATGCTTGAAGGTAAATAAGACAGAAAATAATACAAGAAAGCTAGACAGTAAATAACGGGTAAAACAAGATACAGTTAGGAACATGCACTGCTTCAGAGCTACAAATCTGTCTAGTCAGGGTGGATACAATCAATTGCATGGCACAACGGAGTGTAGAAGCTCCGAGGGTAACCGAAGCGTGTCGGGAAACAGAAAATAGCTATGCACTTGGGCACAGACTTCATGTATATACAATGCGGGTGGGATCCTACCAAGGTGGTAGAACGAAGACCCGAGCTTTATGCTAGCCGAGAGAGGTTCTTTTACAAACTGCTGGCTTTTTCTTTTTCTTTTTTTTCCTTGTGAGATTGCATGTATCTTTCTCTTCTTTTTTTAGCCAAGAAGATTTTTTTTTTCGAACCTTTTGTGTGCCATTTGATGAGCTATTTATAGGGCTGAAGGTAAGCAAAGGTGACCGTTTGAATACTACGTGTTGCAAACTTGTGCCACCTCACTGGCGTTACTCGAGCTACTTGTAATCATTGGGCTTACAAGACTGTTGCGATGCAAGTAATAACTATGATCCTACTATGTTGCGACTGCGCCATTAGCTCCTAGAGGCATGTGCCAACGATCCGATTAGGTGGAGTGCATTGATGTCGCATGACCACCTACATGCCGTGTTATGCTTTGTGATGTGGTTTGCTTAGCGTGGCGTAGCATCTTGCCGCGTGTCCTACCGTACGTCACATACTTGTTACACGATGCTATGCAACGTAGCGTAGCGACTGGCCTTAATCGCAACAGGTTTGCTGATTTTCAACTTATTCTGCCATGATGCAAGTTTTGCGAACTTTGCTGATTTCGCCTTTCAAACCGCCTCCTGTCCCTTTCTGTAGGATTGCTACGCCTTGCTGCGCCATGTAGCTCAGCGTAGTGTAGCAACATACATGGTTCGTCACTTTCTGGAGAAAAGAGACATCACTGCAAAACTCGAGATTGAGTGAGGGGAGTGGGTAGTGAAGTAGTTGCTATGTTACGCTATATGTCATCGCGTAGCGTAACATCTCTTTCCGCCATTGTTTTCTGAAGCTTGCTACGCTACATATTATAGCGTAGCAGGCTTTGTGACTTAGAAAACTTGCTGAACTGCCTTTTTTGTGCACCTAAAATACTATCATCGATTCTAGACACCGTTTCTGAGCAGGCTGCCAGCTGTTCAGACTACTTTGATGGGCGGGCAGGTTGGTACGAAACCCGTCCATGTGTAAAGTAGAAAATTTACTGAACCAACCGTCTTGGACATGGAACGTTCTTCTCCCAATGAATTGCCATGGCATTGTGCAGACTGCAAGAACCTGGTGAAGCCAGGATGACCCCGCATTTTTCTTTTAGGGTGTTTCACTATGCAACCCTTTGAATCCTTCCCAATTCTAAAAACTACCAAGGTCACAATTTTATTAAAAGTTTATTAGCATAAGAAAAACCATAATATTTGTGGATGTGTGGATGTCATGGGCTCATTGCCTATTCCATGAAAAAGAAACCATGCCTTAGTCATTGATACAAAAATTTAAAAATAGAAACCAAACATTAGCAAACAATATATTAAGCACAAACCACCATTAGCAACAACTACAGCACCACTGTGTCTTATTGGCATAAAGCACATTTATTAATAAAAATTAGAAAATGACACTAAAATAGAGTAAAATATATAAAAAAGTATAAAATACTAAAGAAATATTTAAATGTACTAATGATGATGTAAAACAAAAATGGTGTAAAAAAAAAAGTTTTTAAAAAATCAAAAAGGTGTAAAATAAATAATTTGTAAAGAAAAAATTATGTAAAACAAAAAAGAGAAAAATTAAGGAGCCACATATATGATTAGCACAGATGGCCATCTCCCCCATTACTAAGTTGAAAAAAGGAAATCCGAAAAATTGAGCATGGTTGCCCATCCATTGAAGTATTTGTTGCATTGGCTTACTTTAGCTTATGAAAAGGCTTTATCTGTTGGATGTTGATCAACTACTTTTTGTTTGGACTTTCAGGTTTGTATATGATCATGGTCCCAGAAGGAAAGGTTTCATCAATTATATAAGGCCCCTCCCACAACGTTTAAAATTTGGTTTTTTGAGGTACATGTGTGGGATTCTAGTAGAGAACCTTATCTCCCAGTTGAAATTTTACTTTCCATATTCTAAGATCATGATGTTGTTTGTTGAATGACTTGTGCACTTCATTCTAGGATAGGGCTACTAATTGATTTTCATCTAGCACATTTAGGTTGATTAGTCTTTCTTTTTGTGTCAAACTTAGGTCAAGATCTAAGTCACAAGCTATTGAGAATGTACAGAGCTCAAATTGAATTAGGAGCATTGGAATTTTTCCATACACTAACTCATAGGGAGAGTAGCCAATAGGGAGTTTTCATGTTAAGTAGTAGGACCAAACAACATCGTTTAGTTTTGCGCTTTGGTCTCTCCTATATTTGCCAATAGTTCTTGTTAGAATCTTTGTGATCTCCATGTTAGTTATCTCTACTTGATCATTGGCTTGGGGGTGATAGGGTGTTGTTAATTTATGTTCAACCCCCAAGAATTGCATGATTTTTCAAAAATAGCACCTATAAAATGGATTTTGTTGTTAGAAATTAGTGCACATGGCACCCCCAAACTTGTTCACAACACTTTGTTATATAAATCTAGTAGTAGTGGATGAAGTATGGTCAATGAATGTTGTTGCCTTTACCCATTTAGTACAATAGTTAATGGTGATAATTATATATTGGACATGGGTCTAATAGAACCTATGAAATCTATGCCCCATATGTCAAAGGGTTCTAGTGGTTAAATCCACTATTGAGGACCCTTCATATGTGTGGTCATCCCACCATCTCATTGATAGCACTCATAGGATCAGATAAATTAGTGGGCATCCTTGAAGATTATGGGCTAATAGTATCCTACCATTAGGATTTTTATGGCCATGCATCTCTCAGCATAGTGGGCTCTACAAGGGCCTTCATGAGCATCCTAGATGATGAGCAATGCCCAACCATATGAATCATTAAGGTGTTCACACACGATCTGGTTGAATTTTATGGACCTATAGTTCTCGAGTGCACTAGCTTCTCTAGGAAGTGAAATGGACATTAAAAATGTTTGTTTTCTTCCCAACTACACTTGTGAAGCTTAAGGGTATGGTTTAAGTGTAACTGAGGTACATGATTTTTCTCATTTTATGTTTTATAAGTTTAATCACCTACAACAAGAATAAAAGGTAAAGTAATTTTGAGATTTAATTTATTCATTACCTAGTTAGCTTAACACAAGTACTTGTCCCACTTTCTTGGACACATCCTGAACACATATAGCACTGTTGGGCTACCAAACATTAAGCATTGCTGGGTTACCAAGCACTATATGTATGCTCGAAGTGGTCATGCTTGTGTTTATTAACAACTGGAAATTAATTGCTTAATTCAAGTGCATGAAAGTAAAGTGCATTAAAGGAAACATTAATCTATTCTCAGTGCTATAAAGATTGTCAAAAGGGTTCATTTTTATTCCTGTCACACTACTGTGCTCAAGTACATTAGTGCTCAAACAAAGATCGATACACTCTTAGACTCTTGCTATAGGCACTTAGAAAATATTCTAACTCTAGAGAAAAAAAATTGCAAGAGCTTCACCACTTTGACTGAAAAACTATATGAAAATTGTGATCCCAAGTGCTATATTTATAGGCTAACATATACCCCACGACATTGGATATCCAACATTGCATTTTGGCTCCAACATTGAATACCTAACATCAAGGCTCCGATGTTGAGTACATTGGATACCCGACATTGGAGCAAATGAAAAATGTGATTCATCATAACCCCACGACTAAATAAAAACTCATCCTTGAGTGAAGAAGAGGAGGGACAAGTTCTTTACAAAATATTACATGGGTATGGAATTATTGACTAGCATACAAATTGACTCAGATGGAATAGACAAACTTTGAGTGTCCAAGTATACAAAGTTACAATCTTTACAAAATTGGGTGTTCATGATAAGAGAAGTGAGAACCCTAGATAAAATTAACATCCAATGCCTCTTGGTAGCTAAAGAGTAAGAAAGAAGATCCAATGATCATGAACAGGCCTCATTGTGCGATACTGCCACATCATCCTTGGTGAAGATAGTCTTGCTTCTAGTCCATGCTTCCCACTACAATCATAATAGAATTGTGAACTAGTATGCCTTATCTTGTTGGTGGTTACACTTGGCTAGGTTGTATTGTGGTAGATTGATTCATTTAGGAGTGTTAGCGGGAAGATTGACAAATAGGGTAAAATAAATAAGTGGTCCATTAAATTTGAAAAAGTTTGTCACAAAAAAATATTTGAAAAGGGTGTAAGAATTCACAATAATAAAAATGAAAGTTCACTGAAAAATGTTGTTGAAACACCACTAATTTTGGCCTAACACTTTGAAACGAGAACAACTCAAAGCCTTTGAGCTTTCGGAAGGCAAAAATTTGGCTAAGGCATGGAACTCACGTCGAGCTTGTCAAGTCAGGCTTGCCCTCAACATGAGCAACTCCAACAACTTCAAGATCAAGTCAAAGATGGTCCAATCTGAGGGTGCAAGTCATCTTCATAAGGCCACTATTGTCCACTTCCAGTATCAACATTCGAGAGTTCAAATTTTAGGCCAAATTATACAAATTTTTTCACTCACACTGTGCTCACATTGGGGTCACACTGAGGTCACGCTGGTAACGTGAGTCCAACATGACCAACTCTAAGAGCCTCAAAACTAGGTCAAAATAGTTTGATTTCAAAGGCGAAAGTCATCCTCAGGGTTCATTGTTGACAACTTCAAGTCCCAACCTCCAGAATTCCAGATTTTAGGTCCAAAATTGTAAAGTTTTCGTAGCTCACGCTGTGGTCACACTAAGCTTACGTTGGCAGCGTGAGTCCATCATGAGTTACCAAAAGTGGCTCAAAACAAGGCACATCCAAGCTCAATTTTTAACTTGCAGATCACTCTCATGGTCAATGATAGCCAGGCAATTGTTGCATTCAAAGAGCATGCTTCAAAGATCAAAAATTGGTGTGAAATGTGTCATTTTCATTAGGTCACACTCAGGTCACACTGGCAATGTGAGTACATCATGAGTACTGGTCACGTTCGATCAAAAGCATGCCAAACACATGTTGAGGACACGCCAAGAAGAAATAAACTCACGCTGGAAGCTTTTGTGAGATAGAAATGCCTCAAACAACCATAGAACCATTCACATCAACACTCTGCAGCAATCAATCCATGTTAAGAAGTTCCAAGTGAGTCGGAGTCAAATTCTCTTATTGTACATTATCATTTTTATTGTAAATTTTTATCATTTGTCGGCTTGTCAAGCTCTTACACTCTAAATTGTATCTGCTTCTATGGGCATAAGCTAGCTTGTGTAAGCCAATACACGTTGTAAGATATAGTGCATCCAGTCAAAAATGTAAGCTGCCCACATGCGTCCAACTCACACGCAGCTGTCCATCAAACATGTATCACATGATTCATTTTCCTATCATTTCTCAGCTGTTGATTCCATCCATGAGTTCTGCACCCAAGCCTAGCCGAACCTTATAAATACCCTGTCAATTCACATAAACAAGGTGGGCAATTTTGAAGGTTGATGGCTTAGGGAGCATCGACTAGCAACTTTGGATGCTCAGGTGCACGTGACTCCTAGCATCCAAACACCTGTAAACACATCATTTTGGGGCTTAGCACTTGACTTGCCATCCACATACGCAATTACACTTTGACCAATGCACATTCTTGTTAAGAAATAGAATAAATTTCATTATTTCCTTCCATTTATATTGTTTGTTTTGTTTACACTTTGTTTACAATACAGTTCTGTATATGCTCAATTTGCATTTCCTGTGTTACTATTTATATTTCATACGTAATCAGTTAGGATAACCCCAGCTTTAGCCATAGCTTACACTCGGGGAAGTCCTTAGTTGATTTGTGTGCAGACCATCCAAGGCACTTTTCCTTCATTTCATTTTTTAACTTACCCTCACGCGAAGGCAAGGTTAGTTGTGTCACTCCAACAATCTTTCGACGTGTGTTTTTCCCTTCCAGCCTCATGCCGATGATTTCGATCAGCACAATAAATTGGTGTTAGAAGGAGGAAAACATTTGTTCACTGCCCTATCAAAACATTGATCACGCTACCTTTAAACGCTACATGGACCGAGAGTTGAAGTCAAGCTAAGCTTCCACACGCCCGGCTTGTCAAGCCAGCTTACACACACCAGCTTGTCAAGTTAGCTTACTTATGCCCAGCTTGTCAAGCCAGCTTACACATGCCAGCTTGTCAAGCTAGCTTACACATGCACAGCTTGTCAAGCCTAGTTTATGAACGCTACTACGGAATCTTCCTAGATCAACATAGTGATGCTACAAATCTCTAACTTTGGGACTGGGACCTCAAACTTTGTGACTGCAACTGAAACCATAACTGTCATTAAAGTGATAAACCCTCAAGGGCCAACTCACCAATCACTTAGGCTATAGGGTAGGAACCCTACTTACGTAATCCTCACACCAGAACAATATAACTTCATTTGTGTGAAGGTTCAAGCCAAATTACCTATTGACTGCGTAGAAAGAGAAGCAAAGAAAAACTATGAGCTCATCTGCAAGGGAGGTCGTGAGTTCACCGCCTTAGCATTTGACATAATCCCCCTTTCTGAGCCCCATCATCGACTCATATCTCAACTTCTCATGGCAAGGAATCAAACTTAACAACCACATCTGATAGATCCTTAGAGCGAAGATGAGGAAGATGACTTTGTGGTCCAATCTGAGCATGGAGATTCATACCATACTCTTAGTCCTCATACCCATACAAACCCATCATTCCAAACTTTTCTAGAAGAGACCATACTTCCTCCTTTATCCACAAACACTTGAGCACCAGCTTCTCTACAGGGAGTACCCACTTCCATTCCCACCTTCTCCATGCCCAACATTCAATCTGATACATCCACGTCCATCATACCTCTACAAGTACAATCCCAACAACCCCCTCCTCAAACTAATTCAAGATCAATCTTCTGACCTCAAGTAATTGGGATGCCATCAATTATACCAACATCCACATCCATGCACTACATACCAAAAATACAAACCCATGGAGCACCTCTGATTACTTCAGCCCAACACGTTCATGGTGTCACCTCACGACCTATGGTTGGGCAGTGGGTTTCACCTGTTGTTCAAAAACACCAATCTACTCACTATTGCAATCCCATCTCTGAATGTTGCTCTGCCACAACAATTGACAATCCAATAGTCTCCCTTTCCACAAATAATGCAACAATCAAAATACTACCAATTGCAATCTACTCAACCAACCGATCTGCCTACCGCCCAAGAGTGGGTAGATACAAAAAAATGATGCACTCATTAACTAAGGAGGTAAAGTACCTTAAAACTACAAATACTAAGGAAGTCAGGGTGTTGAACTTCTATCACGATGACCCGATCAACCCTTCAGTTCCACTGTTAACCTTACCAAAGGGAATCTCATTACCCCAACTAACCAAGTACAATGGAGAGGGAGATCCAAATGCCCATTTAGTAACATTTTGAATAGAGTGTCTATTCCTTCAAGCCTACCCTCATGTAATTCTGCATGTATTTGTTATGTCCTTAACAGGAAAAGCCTTAGACTGGTACCGAGATTTACCCCGTAACTCCATATCCTCTCTAGAAGATTTGTTACATCAGTTTGTTACCTGTTTCAAATATAATCTAAAGCCTGAAGCCACACTGGATAGCTTGATTCAGATTAAACAAGCGCTATTAGAGCTAGTACAAAAATTTATCCAAAGGTGGAGTGTAACACTGAATGAACTTCACAAGCCCATCCCTGAGACATACTTTCTTACCATTCTTAAGGCTATTGAGAATGACTTCGTTAAATTAAAACTTTATTATTTGAGTGCTCATACTTTGAGTCAAGAACTTGCACAAATTAAAAGCATAGAAGAGGTAGCACAAACAAGTAATGACCCAGCTTACTTAGCCTTTAGGAGCCAACATATGAGGAAGGATAAAGATAAATCGAAAATGACGGTAATGGCGGTGGCAGAGACAATCCAACCTAACAAGTCAGGACAAAAAGGAAAACAACCCACTACTCCAATCAGCCATGAAAGAACCACACCTATGCCTACACCAGAATCTTCCTCAACTAAAACCACAAACATGGGCCACACTCGTACATTTGAATGAAAATATCCTACCCAATACACATCCTTACCTATGAAGCCTTCACAATTATTAGATCAACTTCTAAAGGCCAAGTTAATCAAATACAAACAAATGTTCCCCGCGACGTCCCAAAAACATGATCGATTCTATGAGTTAGCCAAAAACCCAACTTTAGCAACAGCTGATGAGCCCCCCGTTCCAAGAGGCTTTAGGTTAGATGGGTTTTGCGAATATCACCAATGGTATGGGCACAAAACTGACTACTACTTCACCTTAAAATAGGATATACAGTGCATGATTGATAGGGGTGAAATAGTATTTAATGAGGTAAACCTACTAAGGCCCCAAAACCAACCCATGGGCATCTACAAGGATCCTCTCAATATCAATGATGCACCATATGTGATTAATACTATCCATGTGGATAATGGACAAGATGTCCCCCGAAAACCTTTTGTGATTCACAGGCCTTCTGAAATTACATCTACCCCAACACCTTCCCAAACCCCTTTTGTCATACGCACATTCCCTGCACCACAAAAACCATTCGTTATTCGCATACCCCCTTCTATTGTAATAGCAACCATGCCATCAGGAACCTGACCCACTCCTTTTGTGATCCAAGTGCCAAAACACCTTGACTTGCCACCCCCTACAATTCCCCTGTAGTCCTTGTGAGAGTGCCTTACTGACAGGCTAACAAGAGAGCACCTAAATGTTGTTCCTATGGTTCCACCCACTAGTGAGCCTAGCACAAGTCATCAAGACTAGGATATCGACACTCACAGGGTCCCAAACTCAACATCCCCAGTTACTAACATAAACATCCCTCCATAAGAGATATGAATGCTAGGTCAAATGGACCAAGTCTCCACAGACAAGGGCATCCCAAGTGGTAAAGATCTAGCGAGTGCATTGACCTAAGTTACATAGACTTTGAAACAAAAGAACACCTCCTTAATCCTGTATGATCTAGTAATGACCTCAGAGGTACATCGGGAAGCTCTCATGCATATGTTAACTTCAATTTTTGTTAGTGAGGACCTTTCGGTAGATGAGCCATCCATTTATGTAGTACTATCCCCACAACCTCAAGAATTGAGGCCCACATCCTTAGAATTTCGTGCCAATGATATTAAGCAAGATGAGAAAACTGGAGAGGTGACTATAGCCCCTATGTTCATAACAATACAAGTCAACCACTTCAAGATACGTAGGGTGCATGTCGATGACGGTGTAGCAACAAACGTAATACCTTTTCCTGTCATCGACAAACTAGGTCTTATAGAGCAAATACGACCCAAAACAACTCTCTTCTTAAAATCCTTCAGTGGTTCCCATGTCATGGTAAAAGACATGCTTACCTTAGATTTTGTAGCAAGGGACTAGTTCGCCACATTGGCTAGATTTGTAGTGGTCGATGAAATGCTAGGATTCAATCTGATTATAGGACATCCTTGGTTAGCTCAAGTGAGAGCCGTATGCTCACCAATCCATAAAGAAGTCCACCTACCTTATGAGGATGGTGAAATCATCATACACGGGGACACGACAACATCACTCACTTCCTCATACTCCAGAATGGATCAGGGGTTAGAGGTTGAGTTCTCTGATCCTAAATAAGAAACCATGAGCGCACTTTAAGACATGAACCAATCATTAACTCATGATCCTACTAGAACTGAGGAAACACTGGACGACATAAAAATAGGAGCCATTTCCACTAACGTCTCTTGGTCAGAGCTACCTTTTGACATCTCCAGTGAAGGGGAAGGGGAGTATAAGATCATACCTACATGTCCTACCCCTCACGTCAAACTATGAAAAATAAAAAATAGCTCAATAACTAGGGCAAACTATTACATGTCTGGAATGACGTTAAACTACCAGTTGTCTGATACGACGTTAAATTTCTAGCAAACGTCCGCAATGACATTAAATTATCCACGATTAAAAATGGCAAGTTCCTTTATGCTTCCTAAAACTGTTATCGCTTTTGGCCCACTATGGCCTAAAACTAGTAATCCCTCTTTCTTTCTTTTTCAACACAGATGCAATAGTCCACCATGACTCTAAATTGATGTGCACGGCTTGAAATGGACTTAAACTAGAGCTTAGTATGTTATAGGTTTACAAATTCTTGTTACGTTATGTCAAATTTTCATTTACGTGTCACAAGTTGCAATTTCAATTCTTGCATTCTTGTTACTTTTCTTTTTACAAATATTTGCTCTATGTTTTGTTCTACGTTTTAGAATCTCATTTTACATTCAGGTACACGCATATGTTCACGATATACTTAAAAACAACAAAAAATAGAAAAGAAAAGAAATATATTGAACATCAATATGGTAATAGAATTCCAACACATTATGCCATGATTAGATCTACATCATTACATCTGTCCATCATATATTTAATAGATCCAAAAACATTTAATAGGTAAAGCCAGATTAACAGTTAGCTCATGCATTAGTACTAGGAGGGGGCTGGCCCCCAAAATCCTCCTCACTATCCACTCCTGCTCCACTAGGACCAGCCTCATCATTACTAGGTCCCTACAACAGAACAAAAAAAAACCAAAAAAACAAGTATAACAAAACAACTTATGAATATAAAACCTGAAAGAATAGTGACACTAACAATAAAAAACAATAAAACCATACAAAATTAAACACCATAATAAAACACTCACAAGTGAGGAGGGCCTTAGGTTGGCCTCCAAGCACCGCACTCAGGCACATTTGTCCAATCCTCCTCTAGACCAAGGTCAATACCGACCAAGGTTTTACCCTTGTTCACCGAGGTCCAGGTAGGACACTCAAGAGAGAACATGCCTATCAATGCCTTCCTAGAAGTAGTGGTAATGGTTCTCTCAGGAGATCCCTCCACCTTGGTGCACTTAGCAAACCTATCATAAGCAGGACGCAAGCCTAGTCCATTAATGAACATTTCCATCTGGCGATATTCAACTGATTCCTCCTTTGACCACTTCTTGTACTGGTGCTTGTGATCCTTTTGATCTTGACCCCACTTACGTACTTTAGCAATAAAGGATTTCCAATCATGAAATTTCTTGTTTAGCAAATCCATCTATGCCCTTTGTTCGGCTAAATACCGTGTTGCCTATACTTTGCCATTCAAAATTGTCTAGTAACGTGCATAGGTGATCTCAAACATGCACCAAGTACTATCACCAGACAGCCTAGCAGCAGAAAAATCATAACAAGATTAAAGATCCCTCTTCTCCTCCCTCTCCTTTGCCAATGCTTCCTTCAATGAGTGTACCTTGTTCCATAAGTACTCAACTGAACGTCTACAAGTCCAGAGTGACTTAGCATTTTGTACAATGTAACCAAAAACTGCATCGTAAACCTTTCTAGGGACTTGTTCAATATTCCTTGGCAATTTAGGGAGGGCATCAATATGAGTAGCCTCAAAATAATCCCATTGAAGCTTAGCACCTGCAAGTATAAGTACCACACACATGAATCAGCTATAATTAACAATGAATGCAAAGAAACACAATAAACCTAGACACTTAGCATAATACGTAACATACACATACCTAGTTCTAGATGAGCTTGTTGTAGGCGAGTGACCACATCGTTAACAATTCCTTAGTTGGTCAATGGATGTGGAACAAGCATGGGAGGCCACCTCAATTAAGGCCTGTGACCCTAACACCTCTACCCAGGGTGTATGTGCCTCAGAGACCTTAGCACCCACCTCTGGTGCTAAGAATAATCAAGATAATCAATAGCAAGACATAAGGGTTAAAAGACATAAAATGTGGATCAAGCTAAAGGAACATACCAAAAATCCCTTTGTTGATTAGCTTGGGCAGATCACCAAGTTGCAAAGATCCATCAAAGAAACCATCGAAGACACCCCTCTCATCACTTAAATGCTTAAGTGCATCCAAAGCCTCCATAAGCTTCGTCCGCATGATGCTTGTTACATCTTCCTCTTGCGAGACAGGAAGTTCCTCGATTGCTTCTTCCCTCTCTTTTACTTCTTCCTTTGACCCTGTGACAACCACTTCAGGCTCAACCATTGGGGCTAAGGCTTCTCTTTCCCTCTCAAGACTCTCCTCTAATAACACCAGAATCCTAGTGTTAGTATGACATAGTATATACGTATTTTTAATAAACATATAAACTAAAACGCAATAAAATACATATATGTGACAATAAAATAAAATACTTACCCTCCACTGGCAATACAAAGCAGATCCTCTTTGCTCCTGGTGGTCTCACCTTTAGGGCAGGCTCCCTTGGGCATTCAACTCTCTTCACCTTCACCTTAGATCTCTCGATAGTCTCACAAATCAGACGTTCAGCACCTTTAACAGACATGTGTAGTATAGGTGGTTCTAATCCCAAGCTATCACGGGAATGATGGGAACGACTAGCTACACCCCCAGTAGTAACAGATACTAATTCTTCAATGCCTTCGGGTGGGTCCTGAGATCTAGTGGTGCTAAACAAATGGCAAATCCAAGGGCAAGATAGCTGTGAAAAATCCCTCAATATATAACGGTTATCACCATAAACTACTAGGAACTCAGCAAACCTACGTAGGTAACTTATGAAGAAGGTGAATGTGAAATGGGATTTGGCATTGATGTTTGAGCGTAATCTAACAATCTCTCTATGAAAGCTAGACCCAAGAAATTGTGCTTAGTTATAACGCATGACCGTCTCTAGAACTGCACGTATGATACATGCAAACTCGATCCCAAGGTTTCTTCCTTGAGAAAGAGATTTAGGGAACACCCGTGCCTAAAAGAGGGGGTACAAGAAGTTCACCTCCATTGATCAAGTGTCATCTTGCATGGCAAAACCTTTGGAACCCCGAGACACGCCTAACCAATCTTCAAGATGCTTTATGACTTGGATTTCTTTAGTCTCTTTCTCTACTACCACCTTGGCACCATCCATAGGCATGCCAAAGAGGTCGAAAAGGAACTCAGTAGTCAGGTGGAAAGACACCTTGACTCCTTGAACCCACATAGTGAAATGAGAAGCATCATCACTAAAATAATATTAGGAGTAAGAGAAGTGAACAAGTCCATTAAACCTGCATGGGTAAGATGGCTGATGATTAACTCAGAAGCCTTCATCTGCAACCATTGTTGTGACTGTTCTGTCTCTCCATACTTCATAAAACAAGTGGCCTCAGTACACCCTGATATGATGGTAACTTCATCAGAAGAGACGGTTGTTGTAGGAAAAACATAGAGTGAAAGGTTAAAAACATAATACACGATGATGCAACAAAAAGAAAATGGAGTCTAGAATATGATCATTTACCATCAGTAAATAAGGTAGGTAGATTAGGTGTAGGATCAACTCTCTGAGGAAGAATTAGCCCATTGGGGAACCAATCCTCATGCAACCAACCATGAACTTGATAGTGTTCAAATGCCCTTGAAAATTGCCTATGGTAGTCAACAATAGCAGCTCTTATTTGGTCTAGTATTGTAGCACAAAGAGTGGGGTCCACCATGAATGCCTCCAACACTGTGCATGCTAAGGCAAGCCCACCATCATCATCACGCATCTCATTCTCATCGAAACAAGGCCTGCATAGAAGAAGAACATTTATGCATAGACAATGATATAATTTTAAAAGAATCAAAAATTAAGCAAAGCACAAAAAAGTATACCTATCTGCTCTATACACTATCCCAAGTGGGCTCTAGAATAGCATGTGAACATGGAAAGCTAGAAAAAGTGTGTTGTTGTTGTTATAATGGCTACAAGTAGGCAATTCCCATACATGAGTCAAGGGACGAGTAGACCTAGGACCCTTAGGAGGGCCTCCCTCAACTATAAAAAATCCCTCATCTATGTCAGTAATGAAGGTAAGCATGTCTTGTGTAGATCCAGGCAACATTGTTTCAACCATATCATCGGCCAACTGCTCACTTAAATGAGACCATATAACTACGTTGAAAATTTGTAAAATGAATGACAAAAATGCACCAACACCGAGACAGAACTATATCACATGAGGCCTAATGCGCATGTCATAAGGAGGTACATCTAGGCTAAAGGGGCCAAACCAAGCAAGTACACCAACGAGCTCAACCACAAGGAGGGAAGGTTTAGATCCCTTGCATATAGCCAAAACCTTAGGTAAGTAAAGAATCTGAGTGCTCAAAATAATATGTGATCACATAAACCAAACACACACAAATAATACTTAAATACATAGCCCCACCCCATGAGATAAGGACATCAATATTTATTAGGTTTATTTAACGCTTTCTGGGGGTACCTTGAAATTTTTCACAAAACAGTTTATTGCAAGCAACATAAAATCAAAATGCAAGTATACAAACACTGGTTCACCTCGCAGCAGATATTGAACTTAGCAAGAACTGAATCGCCATGGCCTGTATACAGGCCAAACAAGGAAAAACATGTTAAAAACAAAAACAAAAGAAACCTCAACAAAGGGAGACAACGCCCATAGGAAGCCCGTCTCAAGGCTAAGAACGTTCACGTTATTTGCACCATGCGTACTCACGCTGGGTGTGCCCTAGAGCTCATGCTGGGGTTTTCTCTAGGTGCTCATGCTAGGCAACCTCGCAGCTCACACTGTCCTAAGTTGCCTTGTAGCTCATGCCACCTTGCAGTCACATCTCCCTATAGCTCATGCTGCACTAGGTGTTCACACTAGTTTTACATCAATCCGCTCATACTAGGGCTTACCCTGCAATGCACTCATGCTGCCCAGAAACTCATGTTGGGGCCTATTCCTGGCACTCACGCTGGGCCTATTCTCGACACTCATGCTACATTGTCTTGGTCGATCATGCTAAGCTAACTCAAGTTAACCATGACCCTAAGCTAACTCACGTTGCCTACCCTGCACTCATGTTGCCTTGCCATCTCGTCACCTAGGAAACTCATGCTACTTGTTCCAGGAACTCATGTTGTGCTTGTTCCCAGGAACTCATGCGCTGCTTGTTCCCTGCAACTCACACTAGGATTTTTCCCTGACACTCATGTTGAAGCTTGCCCTATTTACAAAACATAAACTGGCCCATATCCAATCGTGCACAACCAAAAGAAAAAAGAAAAACAAAAAAATACAACCAAAAATTCAGCAAGCCATGAACCCTAGTACAAGCCCCAACGTCCCAAAACACAGTAGAGAAACCCAAAATCATGCTAAAAATACAGCAAAAAATAGTAGCCATCAGAGACCACGCTGCCCTAGCTAATGCTGTGAACAAAATGCTAGAGAGAAATAAGAAGAAATGAACTTGCGTAAGGCCCCATCCTATGCTAGATTTCTAGCTTGAGGAAGATGCTGAAGTAGCTCTTCACTCTCCTCCATGAAAGCTAGATTTGCTTTCCTCTTCACTTTGCCCCAACTTGGTTTCCCTTTGCCCTTCATTGCTGGTCCATGACTCATGCTAATGCTCACACTGCACTCTCTAGCTTTCTCATGCTACAACTCAATGCCCATGAAACTCACGCTAACACAAATGATGTCTTTGTACCCCAAAACCCCTTTTTAACCCCTATGTTCATTCTCAATTTAGTTTATTTGTTTATTGTATCTTATTTTATTTATATTTTTATTTATTTATTTAATTTACCATGTTAATGTTTAACTTTTGCTTTCATATTATTATTTACATCATCTTTGCTTCATTCTTACCTATTATTCCTCATTATTTCATTCTTTGGAGATAAGGCCAAAATATTAAAGATAGCAAAATAAAAAAGGGGGAGGGGAGAAAAGTTAAAATCAAAACAGAATTATGTGAATTTAAGAAAGAAAATATATAAAAATATATATAATGGTGCGCATGAAAATTCATAAGACTTTAAAATCCCATAAATTCATCATTTTCTCGAAACATAGAAATTAGCAATGCTTTGTACACTTATTCATGATACAATGTGACATGAATATTGCTAGCTCGATATGGCCTAAAACTGCCATATGGTCCAAGTATGACACTAAACTACCGCTACATTTTGCAATTTTGTCAGTACATAGATTAATTACCCAATGCTCATTTACATTTAACAACACCTTCATTAAGTAAATGTCACTCACTTTGCTCCTGGTTTAAATTGGCAGGAGCAAGCACATGGCCACTAAGAATATCCTTTCACCATTGTCTCTCAGTGGACCATACGGGGAGGTAAAAAGAGCAATCAATCTAGAATCCTTGGATCTAGACCCATACGCTTATACTAATTTAATAGCCTCCACTCAAGAGACATCGTACTAGTCTAAAAATGTGGCTAATACTTTAGATCTAGAGGCCGATAATATCACTGAAGATCCCCTTATTGAAGTCCCCATTACCACATCCAATGGTAAAACTAGAGCATTGAAATTAAGTGCCCTACTGGACTCACAACTTGTCAGTGACATCACTCAAGTACTGAAAGATAATATAAAAACATTTGCATAGTCATATACCGACATGCCAGGATTAGACCCCCGAATCATCCAACACAACATCATTCTTGATACAAAAGTCAAACTGGTGAAGTAAAAGGCACGAAAGGTTAGACTTGAGGTGGCGTTAACAGTCTGTGCTAAAATCACAAAGCTCTACCAAGCTAGTTTCATCTGAGCTATTGACTATTCCAACTGGGTATCAAATATTATCGTAGTCCCTAAGAAGAATGGTAGCATACGCATATGCATTGACTTCCGTGATCTCAACACACCACTATAAAGGATGACTTCCCGCTACTTAGCATCGATCAACTTATTGACACAACTACTGGGCATGCACTATTAACCTTTATGGATATATTTTTAAGATACAATCAAATAATAATCAACCCATAACATCAACTCAGAACAACCTTTATAATACCTTGGGGTACATTCTGCTATACGATGATGTCTTTTGGTCTTAAAAACGCAGTGAGCAATGACATATATATTTAGTGATTACATGCTCAATTTGCTCAATGATTACATTAATGACATCGCAGTTAAATTGAAAACAACCAAACAACATGCAAAAGATCTAGACCTAGTGCTTAAACGTTGTCTCAAATATGACCTCAAACTCAACCCAAAGAAGTGTGTCTTTGGTGTCAAGATGGGCAAAATGCTTGGCTTCATAGTCTTTGAAATAGGGATATGGGTAGACCTTGATAAGGTTAAGGCAATAACTAACATGAAACCATAAAAAAAACCTTACTAAACTACATGATCTACAAGGTAGGCTGCAATTCATTAGACACTTTATCGAAAGGCTAACGGATAAGTTGAGACCCATGCAACACCTATTATGAAAGAATGTGCATTTCCAATGGACTCAATAGTGCCAAGAAGCATTCGAGAACATAAAGTAAGATCCAACTCAACTACCAATCATTTATCCCCCACAGAGCAATAAACCCTTCTACATTTACCTTGCAACTTCTGATTCTTCCATTGCATCGATGCTTTGCCAAAAATGTAAAGATGAAATCGAGATCCCCATTTATTACTTAAGCCATGCTCTAATCGCCTATGAACAACGATACAATGACGTGGAGAGATCATGCCTTGCCCTCATTTTCTCGTTGAAGAAATGGCAGAATTATCTCTTCTGTAATCAAGTCTACATCATTTGCAAGAATAATGTGCTTTGAGCCATCACGAACAACATTTATGAGTCAAGTAGGATAGCTATATGGAAAGCAATGACCGCGGAGTTTGACCTATACTATGTTTCTCAATCCTCCACCAAAGGTCAAGCAATAGTCACATAATTGACCATCTCGCCAACACATGATCAAGTAGTGATTAACCTTGAATTCCTCGATGAGAATATTAATAGTATAGACACCATACCTAATAATAATGAGGGAATCTTTTATTTCAATGGACCTTCAACTTCCCGAGAAGGGAGTGCTGCAGCCATTTTAACATACCCCTCTGGAGAAATCCAACGCTTCGCCCATCGATTAACCTTTCCTTGTACCAATAACATGGCAGAATACGAAGGTCTTCTTAGAGGTCTTCAGGCAACATTGACTTCGGGAATCACACATCTTGTAGTTCGAGGTGATTCACAGTTAGTCATTCATCAAGTCACGGAGGTTTACACATGTAAGGCTCTCCATTTGCAACCATATTATGATTTGAGCAAACATCTACTGAAGCAATTAGTAGACATAGATGTACAACATGTCCCTAGAAGCGAAAACACCATTACCGATGCACTTGCTACACTAGCCCTAAACATGACACTTGAAATGTCCCATGTGTTGCCTAGTTCCATAACAAATTATGCTAAACCTATAACCGACATTCTCAATGAAATTCCCATAGCATCCGTTAGCATAACACACACAATAGAATGGTACGATGACATAAAAGAGTACCTTCTGCAAGGCGAACCTTCACAACATTTGACAAATGCTCAAAAGAACACAGTGTGAAAACACTCTCATCAATATGCATTAATAGGAGACACATTATGTCACAAATCCTATAAAGGCATTCTATTGATGTGCATTAGTAGCATCAATAGTCAAACGATTGTAGAACAAGTCCACGAAGGACTTTGTGAAGGGCACATAGCACCCAAAGAAATGGCAACAAAGATTAGGCGCTTGGGCTACTACTGGCCACACATGAAGTACGATTGCTTCTCCAAGGTCAGGACATGTGACATTTGCCAAAGGCATGGTAACCTAATACATGTGCTGCCTAACAAATTGCACACAACACAAATCACATGACCATTCCAAAGATGGGGATTAGACATCATTGGACCGATAACGCCACCATCTTCCACAAGGCATAGCTTCATTATCACTACACCTGAATACTTCACAAAGTGGGTAGAAGCTATTCCCCTTAGGAGGACCACTTCTAAGCATGTTTGCACATTCATAATAGAAAACATCATGATCCATTTTGGTATTTCGATGACCATCGTTACCGACAATGGGCCACAGTTTAGTAGTGCGGAATCTAAAAGCTTCTGTGCAAGCCTAGGTATTAAACATGCATTCTCATCATCTTACTACCCACAGAGCAATGGTTAAGCGGAGGCTATAAACAAAAATATCATCATGGTGCTCAAAAAGATGCTAAATCAGAGCAAGAGGCGATGGCACGAACAATTAGTCTACGCATTGTGGGCATACAGAACGACACATCGAACACCTACAGGTAAAACCCCATATAGTCTTGTATACGGATTTGAAGTTGTTTTGCCTTTGGAGTTATAGGTCCCCTCATTGTAGATAGCTCTTTTAGGCCTCCTCGATGAAAGCTAAAGTAATGAACTGCGCATTGCAAACCTTGACTCAATGGAGGAGGAACATGTGCGAACGCTTGATCAGATCAAGTGGTACTAGAAACAACAACGGTAACGATGTAAACACAATCTACATAAGTACCTCATTAAGGAGGGAGATCTGGTCCTTAAGGCTATCCATGAACATCCAAATAAATTCTCAGCTACTTGGGAAGGGCCTTACTTAGTCACCAAGGTGTATAATAACAGAGCATTCAAACTTGCTGACATGGATGGGAACGAGTTTGCTAATCCCACAAATCACCTGTACCTGAAACGGTATTATATCTGATGAGCTTGAGGTATGTAACAGTCCTAGCATCATGACATAAAACTGATACCATAGAATGGTCCTGGGGCTATGACTTGAAACTGGTACCATATATTATCTTGGCGTCATGACAGTAAACTGACACCACAGAGCTCTGTCCGGTATGACACTAAACTTCCACACTTATCCACCATGACATAAAACTAGCATGTAGAGTCCATGAAGGCTATAAACTGGTTAGCCTCTTCACAATTTGCTACGATTATAAACTAGCACTACACCATCCCTTACGATGCTAAACAGGTGCCATCCAAAGGGTTATGATGTGAAACTAACCTGCAACAGTTTGCTAAAACTATAAACTGGTGACATCATCGATGATTAGGCAATACTTGAAAAGATATGTTGTTGCAATTGGCTGTACATGTTTCACAAAGACTTTCTACATAATTTTTCTCATGGACCCTGATGAGACGCGGTTCGCACAGGCTGTGATATCGTGTACGCGATATCGCAGTTGACGCGATATGGCATCTCCCACGATATCGCGTACACGATATCGCGTCCTTCCCTACGATATCGCGTACGTGATATCGCAGTCTGCCGCCATGTCTATAAATAAGAGGCGGCTCTTCCTTATTTGGGGATCCTTGTTTTAGAGTAGCGAAGCTCTGGCAGTTTGATCCCTCCAGAGTTAGAATTTTTCTCGTGTCTGCCCGCAGTGTGGTAATTGTAATTGTACAGTGTCTTTATTCAAGTGTGTCGTACTTGGACACGCACATGACCAGAAATAAAGATCGACATTACTTCATCATTGCAGCATTCACTTTGTTATTTATTTATTTGTTATTTATTGCTTTCATAGCGCGGTGTGAGTACGACTTGATTACGAGCATCTACGGATGTGTACGGCTAGTCAAGGAATCAGTT